>BGNK01004418.1:0-42128 GCA_003297005.1 Symbiodinium sp. clade A Y106
GGTTCGAAGACAGTCAATATCCAGACAAACAATTCACCAAAAGCCTCAAACCCCAGGAAATCCTACGAACTTTCAGCGCGCGCTGTTAGGGTTGAGCCTAAACCCTTGTCACTGTAAGAGAAACCTTGTCAGTGTGGTTGGAAGGCTTGTCAGTGTGCCCCTAAACCCTGTCGTGGTAAGGACCTACTCTGATTTTTAAACACCCGGACATTTAAACAGCTTAAACAGATCATTTGCACTAGGTCTAACAGCAGTGGCTTTGGGCCGCCCAACTTTAAAACATCTGGAAGTTTTGCTTTGGCCCCGCCACNATTTTTAAACACCCGGACATTTAAACAGCTTAAACAGATCATTTGCACTAGGTCTAACAGCAGTGGCTTTGGGCCGCCCAACTTTAAAACATCTGGAAGTTTTGCTTTGGCCCCGCCACCTGCCTTCCATCCTTCGCCCTCCTTCCAGCCCTCCAGCCCTCCAACCTTCCAGCCCTCCAGCCTTCCAGCCTTCCCAGTCCGGGCTGGAAGGCTGGAAGGCTGGAGGGCTGGATTTAAACAGGTCATTTACACTACCTCTGTCATCTTTGGGCCTGGGCCGCCCTCCACATATTTAAAAAGCGTCACCGTAGTAGCAGTAGTAATAGTAGTAGTAGTAGTAGCAGTAGTAGTGGTAGTAGCAGTAGTGATGGTGGTAGCAGCAGCAGTCGTCGTCGTGATCGGTCTAGGGCTTTCTGGTCCTGGGGCCTTACCTCGCGTCCGTAAGGCCTCAGAACCCCGTCTTTAAGGCATCCCAAGAGCAAGGAGCAGCTTGAAGCACATCGGCTAGCTGCAAGGTAAGCGTCCAGGCTTTGGGGTAGTAGGATTTTGATGGGGGGTTCCAAACACCTTAGCAACGTCGTAAAGAAATTCATCATGTGACTGTAGCCAACCCTACTTGCAATCTTCCATGCAGCTTCCTGTTGCAGGAGACCCGAACTGCAAGTCATGCCTTGAGCCATCCCTTTGTCAACAAGGCCTTGTGCAGACACGACAAACCCCAAAAACACACATAGAAACAAACCATGACAAGCCATGTATCTGTCAAGGTGCAGACAGATCATGGCAGATCCAGAGAACCCAAATCCAAGGAACCAAGATCTGCACAAACACCGGAACTTGAAAACCTCATTTCATGGGGACCCTTAGCGGGGTAGGCCGGGTAGGCCTTATTAGGTCCTTATTATGGGCATTAAGGCCCCCTACTCCGCCTCCCCCTTACCCCCCTAAGGGTCCCTATGATCATTGCGAGTCCGAGCCCCGTTCGTCCAGCGCCAGCTTCTGGATCAGGGTGACAGATGTCCGCGTGAAGTTGCCTGTGAGAGTTTAAAGCTTAGGGACGTTATGGGCTCAGGGCTTTTTCGGTCTCAAACAGATTGGGACTCAGCGTCTGGCACAAGCATGAAGCATGGCTTAGCTCGAAGCTCCGGTAGAGTTCAACTTGTGAGTCTGGCTTGCCCTCGAAGGGCACCGGTCTGCCAAGCTTGACTTCAAGCGACTATTGTCATGGACATCCCTCGAGGGCCGTTTTTAACAACAAGCATGCTGCATGTCGCATGATCATGGCGGGAATAGTGGTGGTAGTAGTGGCAGCAGCAGCGCAGCAGAGTGTGGCAATAAGTACCAGCTTCCGCAATGATGATCACGGTGATGTTGGACGTACTCATACAGAAGTACTTGTGTCCCTCAGCAACGGCCCAAGCGCGGTGCAGCCTATGTCTTGTGCAATCCGCTGATCAGGGTTGTCGAGGTTCCCATACCTCGGAAGCCAATTAAGCTTCAGGGATGTCTATGCTTTCAGGCGTTTCAGGTGTTGGTGCTAAGCGGGCAAAACACACATCTGGAGAGTCAGCAGCCTGCCAAACTTTACCAGCTTAAAAACTGCACTGCCAAACACTTGTCTCACTGGTAAAGCATTGGCCGGCAACCAGCGGAAACAATTTGCCAGACACTTGAACATACAGGCACACCTATGCGCCTAACCATGCCGTATTCGCATGATAGGACCCCTAAGCGCACGCTTCTTTTCCGAACCATGAGGCCATCGTCTATCTAGCAGATCTTACCAATCCGCGTCCTCCCGCAGCAAGAGCGACGGCTACGCGGCTACATCCAAAGACCCAGAAACCACAAACCCAGCACCCCAAGTCAAGAATACCTTGGACCTATTTGGATTGCCTGGTATTTTTTCGCATCCCTGTTGTTGCTCGACACGGTTAACTACTTGTCTGTTGAACTAGACAGCTGGGAGAAAAACACTCCGAACTTTGGAACAGAAATGCCATCTGTGCAGGCGTGTGGCAGAATCTTCAATCTGTAGAAACAGCTCTTGTCCGAGATCTCAGCGGGGCTTCCCACAAGGAACCATAAGTAATACAGGGCCTTAACAACTAGAATAGGGTGTTGGGGCCCATTCTACTATAATTATAATATAATAAGGAACCACCACAATGGTACACTACAATTATTGAGGCCCCTATAGTGTCCATGAACCCAGATCCGGTCCAAGACATATGGCGGCTGCTACAACCAATAACTGCTGCCGCCGCTGCTGCTGCTGCTGCTAGAGCTACTGCTTACTACTACCACTACGACGATTGTGAAATGCCGCGACTGTTCTTGGTCACGGTGCCACTATATTATGACTGCTCTCATCAATCTCGCGACTTCATAGGAATGAGTTCGCAGCATCGCTTCTGATGGAAGTTTTGGCGAGACCATTACAGTACTGCCGTAGTCTTTCAAGCAGATACTGCTATTATGCAGCAGTACCGTAGCTCCGGTAATTGTCCACCATGCAGCTGTCTCCTACCTGTAGTTCATGCTTCTTATCCCAGCAAGGCAGCATGCCTGTCATGTCGGGCACAACTTGGACCCCTCAACGGTTGTCAACTTCATGTCGAAGTCCTTCAGGTTCGGGCTTTGGTGTGTGACTGTTCGTAGGATGAAGCTCCCTAAACTTCCGGTAACACCGCCACCTGTCCCACAGGAGTATGAAGGATTTACAGCTCCTGACCGAGCGAACCGCGCTCTGCTTATCAGCCTGCTCCTACTATACTAGCTGTTACTACCTGCTATTGCTGCAGGCAAGAGGCATACATGTCGAGCCTCGGCTAGCAGGGTGAGGCTTTGCATTTGCATGGACATGCCGCAGCCCCAAGCACAGGCTTACTGTCCCAGTGTCTCAGATTTTCCAAATGCCCTTTGAATCTCAATCGCTTTTTCGGTCGGCGCAGCACCAGCGCAGGCGGAGACGAACTCCATACTTGTGGGTTGAAAATTTCTGCTTTGCGATTTTGAAGTGTTGTGCCACTGCATGGTGAAGGTATATTTGAGAGCATGTGCACACTGGGATACTGACCTCGTGATCGGCTTTTGCAGGATTTGAAGTTCAATCACGTCCTCATCTTTAAAAAAGTAAATCAAATAGCACTGCAGGCTGTCTGGATCGAATGCGCTTGTGCTGAGACTTTTAGCTAGCTTGGGGCTTGTCGAAACTCGGGGACGTTGTGGGCAACTCTAAACCCAAGTAAACCTTTGGTGCATCGAGAAATGTCTTGGCACGGTTGCTTAGGCTGAGAGTACTGCCAATGCGACAAATGGCTGGAAACTAGACAAGTAGATATAAGACTATTCGGTCCATGGTGCGCTTGGCCACTCAGGCTGCCTCTGCCACCGGGTAGCTTGCAGGCCCGAGGGCAAGCCAAACCCCATCGATTGGGGGTTTAAGGCTCGAATGGTAGACTATTCAGGACTGTAAGGTCTAGTCAGATCGACTTCCGGCTGGACTTTCAGAGCTTTAGCCAAGATGCGCTTCCTGCGTCAGGAATTTTCCTTGGCTGTGCTCAGGGCCCGGCCCTCAAGCAGCAAATTTGCACACCTCGAAGCCCAATCCGAAAACCGGCAAACTCTGAAGCCTAGAACCCGAACAATGCTGAACTCTTGGTTCGGGCTGTAGGATTCAAGGCTGATGTACAAGACCTGAAACCTAAACAGCCCGGTGTGTCCATTCCTGAAAGGCCAGAACCCCATAAACCCTAAACCCCCAAACCCTTAAACCGTAAACCCCGAAACCCCTAAACTTCTGAGCCCTAAACCCCTAAACCCTAAACCAGAAGCCTACGGCAAACATGCATCCTCAAGTCCTTTGATTTTGACCCAGGGATGGTAATCATCCCATGCATCGATGTGTGAAGTTACGAGAGACAAGACTGAAACGAAATATGGACCTTCAAGGTCGGCGGTTGAGGGTTTTGGGTGTATATACTGTAGTGGCCCTAATCATTAGAATAGGGTTTTGGGGGTAGATTATGCTATAACTATAATAAGGAACCCCCAAAATAGTATAGGTAATTTTTAGGGCCCCTATATTATACTGTTTAGGATTTAGGATTTCGGACGAGGCTCTCCAACTTAGGCCCAATGTGACAGCCGCGCCAAAGTGCAAAAGGAGAACTGGCAGCAGCCTGCCCGGCTGGGTGGCTTCGGGCTACTAAAGGGCCTTGATAATTAGAATAGGGTTCCTTTTGAAGGGTCCCTTTAAAGGGATCTATAAGGGTTACTATTAGGGATCCATTGTACAGGCCTTGATAATTAGAATAGGGATTTGGGGACCATTACACTATAATTGAATAAGGAACCACCAAAATAGCATTGGTAACTATTTAGGCCCCTATATTAGTGTGCCCCAAGGGTTCGTATTCGCCATACAGTCGTTGCTGCCTTACGTCGAAGATGGTCGAAGCTGGAATCACAATAAGCACAATGAGCGTTGAGTTGCTCGTTCATGCAGGACTCAAGCTCCAAACTAGGGAGTTTTTTTTGCGTTGGGGCTTGGAGCTTTGAGGCTCGGGGTTTAGTTTTCAGCACCTCGATTGCAATGAACTGGTACAATTTGAACGGATGGATTTCGTCACCGTCAGACTTCCGACTTGAAGTACCGACGTAGACCTCTAATTGTTGAGTGTTGTTGTTTGAGGCTTAGGGTGTGGTATTTTGGCCGGTATGGCAAGCACACCTGGGCAAGTTCGATAAGTCCAATCCATATCTTGTCCTTCATGAGTGCCTTGGTAGCTAGCTGGCGAGCCCAGATCGAATCCCTAAGCACCCAAACAATGACATGTACCGTATATATGTGTATGCCGTATACCCGTACCGCAAGCCTAAACGCAGCGTGACAGTGCATGTCCACTGGCCACACACACACACACACTCACGACAGGGTGCAAGCACGTTTGTGTCAAGGTAGGTGCACCCAGTAAATTGCAAAAAGGGCCCCGGGTGTCGGCGTTTAGATCTTCGGTCATTCGGTCTTGGGGATATCTGCATTTCAAGCAGGTTTAAGGCCAAACCAAAATATGTAAAGCGTGCAATATAGGGGCCTGAATAATCAGAATAGGGTTTTGGGGCCCATTATACTATGATTATAATAAGGAACCACCAAAATAGCAAAATTGTATAGGTAATGCCCCTATATTACAATCGCAATGGGAAGCACAAGAGAGAATCTGCCGCATTTGATCCAGGAGATGGATCGAAGACCCGGCCTCGCGATGATCAAGACCTTAGCACAGCGAACATATCTATACCTTAAAACCATACTAGAATTTTAGTTTTGATGTTCTCTTTGGTTTTATAGGAACCAACATAAGATATTTCATAAGGAGACTATAGATAGAGCTGGTCTAAACTCCAACCTCCTGAACAGGTTGAGCCTGAAACCAAGGCTGTAACTACAGCATGAGGTACTACAGGAGAAGGGTGCAGCTTCCGGATTATCAGCTGAGCTCTTCGGCCGTGCTCTGAGAACTTGCGGATGCTTTTGGGCTTGGAGTGCAGAAGGGCTGTGTCATGAGGTTTGAAGATTGATTGTCCACCATCGCGCAGGACCGGACAGTGTTCGGGGATCCGCGCCTTCGACACATGCATTCGGTTTCAGGTTGTCATATTCCAACGATTCTCGGCACAACGAGCAGACCAAAAAGACCGCGATCGGACCCGTCTTCGCCGTTGAAGATTCAACGTGCAGATGTTTGGGAAACCATGAACTCCACACCAAAAACCGTGAATACCCGTCGACATTAGAGGGTGTAGCAAAACTACAAAGAACGAACAGAAACTCTATGCCGCAGTTCTCATCCCCCCACCCGCACTCCCAAAGCCGCAGCTCGAAGACAGCCTGAGGAACGCTGAAACATGCTGAAACCGAACCGGGAGCAACAGCCAATGTCCAGCACCTTAGGAAACCCAAGAAACTTTAGGGTAATATAGGGGCCTTAATAGTTAGAATAGGGTTTTGGGGCCCATTATACTATAACTATAACAAGGAACCCCCCAAAATAGCATTGGTAATTCTGTAGGCCCCTATAGTAGAGGGCCTAATTAGGCCCTAGGGCGCAACTGGCATGTACTGTCGGAGAAGTCTGTGTTGTGGCACCTGCAAGTGACGATGCCTTTATGAAATGCCCTCTACACGACACGCAGACAACCGACAAAGCCCTGCGACAATCCTGTGCCATCTCCAGACATGAATCCCCGATCTAAATCCTAGGTCCTAAACCTTGAGATCACACTCGGAACCCTACCCTAGTCCTCCTAAAGCCTCAACTGTAAAACCCGAAAGACCCAGAACCCCTCTTACCCTGCAAGCTCCCCCAACCCTTGAACTCCCCTAAAGCCTTTAGCCCTCTCTTGGGCTCCCTGGCCAGCTTGCGAAGCTCATCCCAAAACTCGTCCTCCGATATTGCGCGCAGGTATCCATTATGGGCTTTATTCCAAAATCGTGTTACTTGAAAGGGTTTAGGGTGTAGGGTGGCTTAAGGAGCAGAACAGACTCCTTACAGGGTACAAAAAGGGTCTTATGATCAAGGGCCTGAATAATGCGTATAATGGGGTATATGGTACATGAGATTATAACTGCATCAAGGATTATTACCGGCAATTCTTCAGGCTCCAACATTACAGGGTTTAGATGTCTCAGGTCCGTAAGGCATAGGGTTCATGGGGTCTTTCGGATTTCCGGTTTTAGGGTTTGCAGGCATCATAGGGCCTGTAAGGTTCGGGGTTACGGACGAAAGGTGCAACAACATGATTACAGCAAACCGACACCCAAGCCAAACCCTAACTATACCCTAAACCAAAATGCAATACGCCAGACGCCAGTCCTTCTTCAAAACCAGCGAGTTTTGGAGCTCCTGCGAGTGGGCTTCAGGGAAGTGCCCATCACCCCCACCCCTGGGAATTACAACGCGATCGTGTCTGAATGGCGTATAAAGTTCCGACCCAAAACGTTCGGCTGAGGTGTGCAGTGCCTGTGCAATGTCAGTATCTCGCGTCTCGGTAAGCTAACATGAACTTGCTGGCTTCAGGAATGCTTGCTTTGTTGGGCCTCCAGAATCTCTCTCAGCCCTGGTGGCTACAATAAGTTGACAGTGCTTGTAGCTCCCAGAACCCGTAGTTGCACATGTTCTCCTGCCATTAAATTCCATGGCTCAGGCCAGGACTATCTTTGTGAAAAGCCATACATGTGTGCATGTATATGTATACATATGTGTTCACAAATGTGCTGGTATACAGAGACAGATTCGAAAGTTCCAGGCGATGGAGGGGCAGTAGGGAGGGTGGTGTGCACCTAACTTGGCAACACATAAACCACTTGGAAACTGTGGTGCAGCTGCAACACGATAAAACTCCATTCTGTCTTCTTGTGCTTCCTTCGCTCGTGATGCAAAGCTCAAGGTTTCCTGTACTACGATGACACAGACATGCCTCCGTTGCTTTCAGGCAACCTGGTCTCCTCATGCATCTGCCCCCCCCCCAAACAACTCAGTAAAGAAAAGTGCAGCTACAAAAGACAGACAAGCCCAGTTGCCCCGGGTAAAAAAAACTGGGTTCGGCTTGCTGGCGCCTTGGTCTGTGCGGCGATCGCAACACCGGTGCTCACCTTCCGTGGGGCTACTTTAATTACAATGCCAAGAGAATTGACATGCAGCATCTTGACAACAGTGACGTTGCTCTGCATCCACAGATGTGCGCGCACAGCGATACTGATACTGCTCCCTATCGGTACTACCAGGGGTAACCATCATTATGACGACCTGTTGAGTAGTAGCTAGTACTGGCTCCACATTGGACCGAGGACGGCAGGTTTTCATCTTGGACTCCTCGACAGCGATAATGATACTCCAGTTGATGCTGCCCGCGGCTTTTCGACAGCAAGACTGATACGGGCGCAAAACGTGCGCTGCCCAGCTGCAGTCTAGGGCCTGTCGCGTTTAAGGGAGCCCTGTCAAGTCGCAGTGGCTCAGTGATACTTTGGCTTGTCAGCCGAAAAACTAGTCCCCAGTCTAGACAGCGAGGCCGCAAACTTCAGCTCTTACATTCCCAGACTCGAAACATCTTAAGTATACCTGACGCGGTGACTTCGGGTCCATTGCAGAAGAGTTTTCGTTGACTTAAAGCTAGGAACCGATGCCTCCAGATACATGAACACCATTGTGACGCTCAGGAGGAAAAAGGCTTTGCACCTGCCGGATGTGCTGCAGAAGCCCCCTGTGCTCACAATGGTCTCGCTTGATCTGGTTAGTACTGGGTGGGTGTTTGCGTGTATGTAGCACTATCGGAAGAGCTATCAAAGCCAAGACGCCTAATTCCAATGGGCGTAGTAACCGAGCTGACTCTAGCCGACACGCACTGCATGAAAAGTGTCAACGCGGACTCTTCCAGGTAGGTACTTATAGGCTTTCACGTGTTCCGGAGTTGAGTGCCTTTTGACATTTGCAGACGATGAAGCCCATTCTCACAGGCTCGGGCAGGGCTTGGGGCTGATTTCTGTGACTCTACGCATGACTCTCTGCGAAGTTCATCTGCTGCAGCCTTTATCTTTGACAGCCTTGCCCTCTTTGTCCTATGCTTCTTCGACTGCCCTTGAAATCGTGCAGCTTGAAGAGCCTTCTGCGTCGGTTTCGTGCTTTAACGGTGCATGCCCGGAAGCGGAAATTGCAAGAGCTGAGCCTCGTTCGCCGGTGAAGGAAATATGGAATGAACCTGAGATGGGGTTTAGGGTTCAGGGTCTATGTCCAAGCTGAGCCATTGTCAGCCAATGTTTCTACATATGAGCTGTGCTCTGCAACTACTTGGCTTTCCTGGCCAGGTGTGGCAATCAAGCTAGATTGGCCACAATCTTCCTCCATCAAGTCCTGACCATCAGAATCCTGGATAGCCCGATTCCCACATGCAGGCAAGATACAGCGTCCAAAAGGCTGTGAAGACTTCTCGGCATGATGCCTGCAACTATAAGCACAAGGACATCTGCTTAGGGTTTAGGCTTTGGGGTCTATATGCAAACTGATTGCCCTTCCTGTAGGTAATCATGACATCAAGTTGGCGTTAAGCCGTATTGCTCTCAAGAGCATGTGCGTGGAGAGTTGAAGCTCTTCTTACTTCTTACTATTCTTATGGTCCGTCTGTCGTCCTACTGTTAGACTTGAATGCTGCTCTTATTCTGTACGCATTCCTGCTGCCCTCCTCGCTCAGTTGGCATTGGTCATTTTGCTGATTGTAGTAGTGTAGTGCAGTGATGTGCAGTGCTGTTGTAGTGTGGTGTTCTCGTATCCTCGTGCCACAGTAAGGTTATATCATGTCATCACCTTTCCGCATATTTTTTCTCCAGAAACCGACTCCAAATGTATGCTTCAGGGCTTGGGGAGTGTATTCTTTGTCCAACTCATAGCATCCATCAAAATCCGCCGTTTCAGTTCCGGAAACTAGCCTTATGTTGTTGCGTGCTACTCTGCAAGGTTGTCTGCAGTTTGTGTGGTACCTGGGGCTGACGCATCTACCACGCAGTTGGTTCAAAAACTTGTACTTCGAACTTTGGGCAACTTCAAGATGGTTCCAAGCGAAAGTTACAACGAACAGACTTCGGAACACACCGCATTATTGACCCAGCTGCTCAAGACACTCCGAAACCGAGCAAGCAAGGAGTTTATAACTACCCCCCCAAGACTCCCGCAAGTGCCGCCCCCTGCTTCATCTCTCCTGCTCCGGAATCAGCCTAAATCCTAAACCATAATCCTAGAGCCCCTGGGGTCTCGAAGATCCCAACCCAAGAACCTCTCACACCCCTACGTTCCTCTTTTCGTGCCTTCTTCGGTTCTCCAAGGCTGATCCCAGGGTTCTTCACACGCCTGAGCACAGATCTCAGCACCTGGCGGTCAGAGATGTCCGAGCTTCTGGGTTAGCGGATCGTGTTGCTTTAGAGTTATGCGTGCACTGTGTGGGGTTCCGGGCCGCTGGCCGCTTTGGGGGTGCATGAAGCAAACTCGATTGCCTTGCCTTGCCTTGCCAAGCTGGAGCCCTAAGTCACGCTGGTTCCAAGCCCACCCCAGAGCGGGTAAGGATTCGGCGAATACAAACCAATTCCCTCATCCTCTCCATCACGATGATCATCATCACCACCAGTGGACCACTTGTTGACCTCCATGGTCCTGATCTTTAGCTTCATCATCGCCCTCAATTTCCCAAAGCCAATAACAGCGCCGCCGCCAGTCACGCAGCAGCAGGACAGCAGGTATATGAGCAGTGCTTGCGACACCACGATAACACGCAGAACTCAACCTGCTGGTCGTAGCAGTAGTAGTGGTAGTAGTAGTAGTAATAATAATAATAATCGGAATAAGGCTAGTACCAGTAGTAGCAGTATTAGTAGTAGTTTTGATGCTCGCTTTCGGCTTGACCCTGCCGCCATGTTCGGGTTCAGAGCCCAAAGGTCGTAGGAGAGTGCCAACCTGCTTGTTAAACCTCAACCACCCTAAACCTATCAACCCTACCCTAAACCCCTAAACCCCAAACCCTAAACCCCTAAACCCTAAACCCCTAAACCCTTAATCCCTAAACCCCAAACTACCCATTGAGGGCCGGGCCCTGGTAGGGGGCAAGTGGTGCACATTCAGGAGGCTGCTCATGTTGGACTGTACTCGCCTGGGGGGTGGAGGGCTTCGGATTTTTTTTTCAGCTTCTGGTCTCTGGAGCTTTTGTAACGATGCGAAAATACTTGGGAGAACAGGTACAAGCAGAGTAATAATGTCGCAATGGCAAGAACTCAAAATAAAACTAGACTTCATGGGAGCTTGCCAGGCTTCAAATTCAATTCACAACTTTCCACCCTGAACGGAATTATTCCTGAGGCACTGCAGAATATCCTGTAAACCTTACACTGATCTCCCACCAAAGTATGCATGGCTTTCATCTAGCGCAAGGCGCCGGCGAATTTTCTGGCAAGAAGCTGAGTCCCAAAGAGTGCATCGGTTTGCTTTCAAGGCTCTGGTTGTCTTTATAAGGCGGAAAGGCCAGCTGCCGACAAAAACAAAACCTACCTCATGGTCGTTTCGAACCCATAAGTACCAGAAAAACGCTAAGATGTAGGCAAGGGATATGCCACGAAACTTACAGTCTATCCTGTTCTAAGATGCTCACAGCGGGCAGAACCCAGTTAGGTGTCAAAATACACAAGTATAAACACAGACGCACACACTTACATCTATATATATACACACACATTTTATAGTTGTAGATGTGTGTAGGAGTATGTATATATATATATATGTATATACATACACATACATATACATATACATATACATATATGTATATGTATATGTATATGTATATGTATATGTATATGTATACGTATACGTATACGTATTTGTATTTGTATTTGTATTTGTATATGTATGTATGCATGTATGCATGTATGCATGTATGCATATATGTATGTATGTATATATGTATATATGTATATATGTATATTTGTATATGTATCTGCACATATACCAATGTATATGTACGTATGTACGTACGTAAGTATGTATGTATGTGTGTGTACTAGTTGTATGTGTATATATATATATATATGTAGAGAGACGGAAAGAGAAAGAGAGCGAGAGAGAGAGAGAGCGAGAGAGAGAGAGAGAGGGGTAGCCGAGATAGAGAGAGCGAGAGAGAGAAATAAATGTAGGGATAGAGAGAGACAGGGCACCCGGAGACGGCGCTGGAAAGCATAATTGAGCCAGAGTCTCAAGTACCATGACTTGTGTGCTGCGGAAACCTGTTGCTTCTCTTCTTCTGCCATGGCGTCAGAGCGGATAAGACGCCTTCAAGGCAAAACTATGCAAACGGATATTCCACGTCCGGCAGCGGCATTCTGAAACAACTCGGTTCAGGAACCAGCTTAGGCGCAATAGGTGACCCAGCAGAGCATCAGCTTCTACGGCGAGGGATTGATGTTGTGCAACTCCTAAACTCCATGTCCTTCACTTCAAGCCAAAATGCTGCGAGAGACAGCAAATGCTGGCGGTCAATAAACTGCTAATGTCCTCCTAATCTCTAGCTCGTCACCACCATCATCATCATCACCTCATCGCCAACATCCCCTTCACCATCCTCCTCTGCACCCCTCCTCATCATCATCAGCAGCATCAGCATCAGCATGAGCATCAGAAACATCATCACCCTCATCATCGTCGTGTTGTCATCGTCGTCACCGTTTCTGGGTGCAGCGTACATGCACTAGCCAAGCCGGTGTCCCCATGCAGCGCTCTGAGGTTCGCGACAGTCACCTACACGACGAAGGAGGGTCGAAGGACCAAGAAGACCACACGTAAAAACCCTTCCTGAGCGAGCAACCCAATAACGAAACGGTCGTGACACCACTGCTAGAAGTACTACCACGTTGCAGATAGCAGTCATGCACTTAAGCTTGAGGCGTCAGGAATGACAACCCTTGAACCCATCCGAAAACCGAGCCCGAACTAGGTCCAGCCGCCACTCCAACATCTTACACTGTGCACTTACACACTGCAAACGCCATCTTGGCATCGTGCCCAGATGATGCATCTCCGTTGCAGAGCTGAGCTTTAACCGTCGCTGCACACTGCAGCACCTCCCTACTACGGCAGAAACCAGAAGCCCGCGAACCCCACGCCCACGCCAACATTCCTGCGCACGCTGGACCTCTGGGCCCTGAAGGCCCACCACCCTAGCCTTCGGCAGGGGGATGGGGTTGGGGCCCTGGTTTAGGGCAGTTTAGGGTTTGGATTCCTGAGATTTCAGCGTTCTTTGCATAGGTTTACTTCGCTGCTGCCGAGCAAGGTCAGGAGCAAGAGGACGAAAGCAATTCTGCTGCCAAGCCGCAGCATATATCTGGAATGTTTTTGATCGGGGCATCGTCAGTCGACGAAGCCAGGTGCATCAGTCCGTGTACACCCGAAGTCCTAAAAGCCCTCAAGCTCTAGCAGACCATGACTCCAACAAGGCCCAACCCATCACAGTGCTATAGGCCGGCTTGGGAAGGAAGACGACTGCCACACAAAACAATGTCGTATTTCGTAGGCACCAAATGCTGAAACCACACGCACCACGCAACCCGAACACACGCCAGCATCATCGACACCACTCAATAACCTAGAACCTCCGCTTACATGCCTGGCCTCTTGAAGGGCTAGGCGCAGTAGCCGGGCATCCAGGGGCTCGTGGCAGATGGCGGCCTGTGCGGCTGCCAGTTCCAATAGCTTGCCTTGCTTGCTTTCGTCTTTCGCATGCCGCTCCGTGCCTCTGGCCGTCAGCACTTTGCGCTAACTTGTTTTTGAAAGGGATCCTGAGAAGCCTACGTAGCTGCGAGGCATGCTCATCGAGCTCCTTGCTGCAGAAGTAGCTCCCTGACCGAGCCTGTTGCCAAGGCGACGCGAGTGGTCATGCCATAATTCACGTTGTGGGGACTCACCTCTGCCTTGTAATTTTTAATCGAGGAGGACGGTGGCCATTGGCGAATGACTTTGTTGTGAAGCGACGCGGAGCGGCGTCAAGTAGGTGCTCTTCCTCCTTGCGGAGCTGGGACCTGTGGACCTTGCAGTCATCTTTTCTCGGGTCTGCATCTCCAGAAAGCGTGCTAGCGAGCTTCATTGTGGAACCGGCTGAATCATGACCGAGGACATTCTACCGCAAGGAAGTTTTTGTGAGACGCCCGCGGCTCTGTCCAGGCTCCACGCCACGTGCCACCCGAAGGCCTGCTGGCCCCGGGCACTGAGGACGATTCAGGGGTGGCAGACAGCCAACATGGTCAACACATTCCGCTTCTTTCGGTGACGGCGGCTTGTTTGGGGGCACCGCCGTCACCGAAAGAAGGCTCTGGCAGGCCTGCTGTGCTGCAGCCACATGGGCTCTCCAATCCTCCAGATCGAACGCGTCCCTGAACTGGTGCAATAGAGGGGCATGTAATATGGCTTGCCGAGCCCACATCTTTTCCAATCGCTGCAGCAACTCTCTGTAGATTGAGATGCGATGAAGCTTCGAGCAGATCCAGCGGAGCCATCGACTACCGAAAATCTAATCGCAGGCCTGGCAGCTTCGTGTTCACGGCCAGTGTGGCAGGATCTTCATCCGGACAAGAAGGGTTTCAGGGGCTTGTGAGGTGGCTTTCGCTTCGGGATTAGGAGATTTCCCTTGGGTTTGGGGCTCAGTGCTTACACGGCGTAGGGCTTACAGGGCTTGGAGGTGTCGGGTTTGAGGATTTGTGTCTGAGGCTACTCATACTATTCAACCATGTAGGGGCCCAGCCCCACCTTAAGCAGGATTTCCTGGGAAGGCGACAGGTCCCAAAAATTGTACAGAGGGCCCCCTTACTTTCGAAATTCCCATCTGGATCTCAGACTTTCCAGCCCAATTAGTGCAACTATGGATTATTTGGCGTCTCCCCACGAAACCTCAAGCACCAAACCTGCAGCCCGAAGCATAATATAGGGGCCTTAACAATTGAAACAGGGTTTTGGGGTATAGTATACTATAATCATAATCAGGAACGCCCAAAATAGTATTCAGGCCTCTAAACTCTAAACGCCTAAATCCTTTAACCTTAAACCATACATTCGCACCACAGCTTCGACTTCCGACAGAAACTGCCTGGAGCATATTCGCGGCCCGCTGCTGCGGCGTCTCCTCCACTACCTCGGGCTCCTTTGCCTTCGACAAGGGCTTAAAGTTTACAATAGGGCTTCTTATGTTTAGGGGTTGAGGGGTTTAGGGTATAGTAGGATTCGTTTCAACTTGAAAATTGGGAAGTCTCATGTTGTTTGCGATGAGTATGCTTCCTGTGTCTCGGGCTGCCAACGATACTCCTCCTCATTACAGCATCATGATTCCAAGGATAGCCGCCATGCTAAGTGGCATCGTGGGTGTCACTCGCATTTGCAGTAGTGAAGCAGTGATGATGCTGTGGCTATTGCTGTTTCTTGTACGAACCTTGCAATTCGAACACTACGCGTCACATTTTTCTGCTATCGTGTCTCATGTTGGCTCTTAGTTCTGAAACAGCTCTTATGACCACTTCTGTATTCAACATTGGCAGCAGGAGGAGGGGGAGGAGGAGGAGGAAGAGGAGTAGGAGTTGTCGAGTCGTCGTAGCTGAACAAAAAGCGGAGCAGGAGGATGAGGAGCAGGAGGTGTCAATACCCGCTGCAGTAGAAGACGTATCATTCCGTGTTATGATTGCTGACAGTGAACATCGTGTTGTCACTATCGCCAGGGCTTCCATGATTGATCTTATGAACTGTACGAAGGCGAGTATGCCCAGGTTTGCCACACTAGAAGTGATAGTTCTGCTGGCGGCACCGTTGTCATTGTTCTTGCCCCGACTACTGCTACTGATGAGGCTCTGCTGCGTGTGTGTGTGTGTGTGTGTGTGGCTTTCATTACACCGGTTATCGCTGTTTCTACCACTCCTGGTATCGAGTGGCAGCATCAACTAACAGCAAGAGCAATCTTACGACTGGGAACTACATAATAAACCATACTATGGGAAGCTTATAACATGCTGAGCATCTATCAGACATGATGTTTCGAAAAGAGAAAAGACTGGCGAGTCAAGAAACTCCCTTGATCCAGAGGCAAAGTATATAGCATTAACTAGTAACAATGCATATACGAGTAGTCAGACAAATCATGTTACTGACACAAGACGTCTCATGCGCCCGGACTAATCCCGGCCTTGATGCTTGACTATGTTACATTGCAGTACTACAACCAAATGAGAATATACGAGTCTGGGTTGCAGGACTGCATGCCGGTCTCGTATGTCAGGAATGTAAGCGTTAATGACCGGAGCCCCAATATAAACCGCACTCCCATGACCCTAGCATCTGAAGCTGTAGGGTCCGGGATATTCAGATTTCACAAACTTCACGACAAGCCCCAGTTCGAAAGCTGAGCTGAGTCCTGCAGGCTGCGTGTTTCTAGGATGACCATACCGAAAGAAGGAACCACAAGAAGACAACGACCAAACCAACCGTGGAATCATTCATCGAAGTCGGGAACTAGAAACGCTGGAGCCCCCACGGTAAACCTGAGACACGAGATCGACCACCCTTTCGCCAAATCCTTTATTATGCTTACCGTGAGTCAGTGCCAACGCCTGCGGCATGCCATCCTACACCATAGAGTCTCCAGGGCTGACGTCGTCGTAGCGTATACAAACATGGACAAGGGCTCCACCATGCTGCAGCTTACACCCTAAACCCAGACATTCACCCTGAACCACAGGCCCGGCTTGATGCCTTGGCTACGGCAGACTGTGCCACCTCTTTCATCCTCCAAGCCTGCAAAGGTATTTGTGAAGGGAGTCTCATTACGCACTGACCGAACTCGCAACACCGCTTCGTGCACCATGCCACAGAGTCCAGGGAGTCAAAGCTTCATGGGACGAAAGGTCCCTTCAACAGGATCCCAAACCAAGAAGCTTCAGAACCACGCCTTAGAGCATGGCAAACGAAAGCCCTCCAAGCCCGGAAGTCCGGAAGTCCAAAACATCCGGTTGGGGGTTTAGGGTTTAGGGCCCTATACCCTAAACCGGGGTATCATACAGAGTCGGGGCCGGAGTCGGATCCCAAGACTCCGAGTCCAATGCTAGCTTAACCAAGAAATGCCGTAGCCCCGAAACCCCGAAGTGAACATCTCAAGCTTTAGGGGTTACGTGCTCAATAGTTTTGACAGGGTTTAGGAGTTCAGGGGTTTCAATATTAATATGGTTATTATAACCATATTAATATTGAAACCCCTGAACTCCTAAACCCTGTTATTATTGAAACGGACTCTTTTCATAGGAATCCCACCGCTGTCTTGATCGCCATGAGGCGCCGTCGTGCGGTGTCCAGGTTGACCTCCGCTACAGTCCCCTTAATCATTGGAGTAGGTAGTGACCCCTTAAAAGGCTACCCCTTCTGAACCCTACTTCTGGCTCTCTTACAAGGGACCTTATTGAGAGGGTCTATATCCCTAAGGATCCCCCTAATCCTAACTCCCATGGAGCCAATCACTCGTTCAAAGTATGGAGGCCACATCCCTTACCATAATGTTGAACATTAGGTCCGATGATGGTTTGAGGATGTATAAGTATTGTTGCCTGGGCGATTGAGGGTCATTTTCTAGTTTTACCCTTTCAGTACCAAATGGGTTCAGGGGTTCAGGGCTTCGGGAGCTATACCCCATACGGCCCTGAACCTCGACACTGCATTGCGAATGGACAGAGGGCACATCTGGGCATCCTTTCTGGACCCACCGGAGGCTTTAATACAGGGGCCTGAATAATTGGAATAGGGGTTTTGGGGTATATATTACACTAGAATTAGAACAAGGAACCCCAGCAACAGTATAGGTAATTATTAAGGCCTCTATACTACACTCCGAAGATTGAACCTGCACCTTTGACCTTGCGCCTTGACCTTGCGCCCTACCACGCTCGGCCCTGAACCAAAGCCAGAAGCTTAACCGAACGATTAAAGATAAGCAAGCAGATATGATATTGGATCTTCGAAACACCAGAGGTGTATGCAAGGCCGAACTGCTCACTAAAGATCTCACACAGAGGCCACCATTTATACTTCTTCAGTGGAGGGGAAGGACACAGACAAACGTTATTTTGTTCAGAAAGCACACGAGCATGCATGTCCGCATGCCAGCATGTATTTAAAAGTACAAGCGTCTCTTCATCCGTCAGCTCAACTGTGCATCTTTATCCGTCTTGCCATCCATAAGTGGCAGGCATGACACACAATGAATACATTGATGGACATGCATGCGTGCGAATGTACGTGTTTGTGTATATGCATGTGTAAATAAAGCGTAAGTACATATGTATATGTGTATATATATACACACCGCGAACACACATACACACATATACATGTATCTTTTATATATGTAGAAAGCAACCTGAAAGAGCTACATCATACTGCTGCACTCATGTGCCTATTTCGTTATAGTTCTCCAACCATCGCATACACGTGGGCTTGAATTGTCATTCATGCTGCACTTCCTAATTCCTGAACCCTAATACCAAACTTGAACCAAACCCCACACCCTAAACCATGAACTTTAACCCGAAACCTGAACATATGAAACCCCTGAACCCCAAAAAACATCGCTAAAACCACGAAAACACGCCTGAACCCTCGCATGCCTCGCCCTCAGCGCCCTCGCGCTCGCACTCGGCGATGGCGGCTTCGAGAAGTGAGGCCTTGGCAAGGGCGAAGAATGTTTTGCAGGGTTTTGGGTCTACGCTATTGTTTCGGGTTTACGGGGGTGGGGCCTTAGGGTCGTAAGTTGGGTCTTAGGATTCCAGGGTTTAGGGGTTTCAGGTTTAGGGGTTTCAGGTGCAGGGCCTTCGGGTCTGGATTCTAGATTGGGATCTCTTAAAATCGAGAGTCCTTATTTGGGCGGCCGTTATGTACTGCAGCTTTAAGGTGGTAACCTCTGGGGTGCGAAGTTTTGGGGCTCTGGCTTCAATCCTCAGACGTCCTACTTGCGCGCGGTCGCTTGCGGCCCAGACAAGCCCCAGGCAAAAAGCAAGAGGCATTGTGCGAACTGTGGTGCTGCATTGCGACAGCAGATTGTCGTGCTTCCACCGAATTCCCCTTCGAATCTTAGTGATATTGTCTGGAACACTGGTGAGTTGATGATAAACCTGGTCAGTATTCCAATCTGTGAGCGCGTCCAATCTTGGGACCCCAAACCCTTGGCCCTAGTTGCCTTGCTTAAGGAACAGCTGCGGTGTAACTTCCGAGCGCCGTGCGCTGCCCGAGTCGAGGGCCACCTGCACACCAATGGTGTGTTAAACTGTCTGGTTCTTAGTAGGGAATGGGGGAATGGATGTTGGGGATTATATAGGGACTACTATAGGGACCCATTCCCCCATTCCCTACTAAGAACCAGACAGTAAAGTGGTGTCAGTCTTTGAACCACGAGGAGCCTAGCCCGACGCGATGTCACTCAACCACAACAGGGGTATGTGTGGGGCAAAAAGACAGTTGAATTTTCTTATCGTTAGACCGACCAGTCTTAAGCCAACTTGGGTACATGGGTTCGACCTCTTCCGAAGTTCCACGCTTATTGTGTTGGGTTTGACATGTCCGGCGAGTCCACGTTCTGAAGTTCATCTAGCTGCGCGGTTTGGAGTGTTGGGTTTTGAGGCCATCATTGTCCTCCGACCAGGCAAGGTGAAAAGGCTGTCAAAGAAAACCACATATTCACGAAAGCTCCACCAATGCTTTGTAACCTTATCTTCGCCAGTGTGAAGCCCTAGACCCCACAGTCTCTGCTAAACCCTGAAATCGAAAAGAAATGGTGTAGGACGAAGGATTTAGGGCCCCAAAGCCCGAGATCGCAAGCCCAAGCAACAAACTTCAGGTGATGTTACCGTTCGAAGCCAGACCCCTTTGGAGGTATGCAACTCACCTCGCATCGCGACTCGACAGTTTAATCATGAGCAGACTTTGAACCAGTATGAATGCCAATTATTTTAGGCGCATAGATTCCCCTTTATAACCTAATGGCTACGTCCTCAGACCCTTGAATGGAGTAGCCATCCTCGCCTTGAGCAGTGCAATGCTCTTCTTCTTCCGTGCGATGCTGCTAAGTTGCCTTAAACGCCCGAAGACCATGGTGCTCATGCTGGTCAGGCAAAAGGAGCAGGACGGAAACGACGATGACACGATGGTAATCAATGAAGATAGGCTACTCTTAGGCACCGCAAGAGTGGAATGAATGCAATGAAGAAGATGAAGCTTAACTTTCCAATGGTGGTGCTTACCAGGATGCTGCTGCTCATGATGACGACGATCATGAGAAGTCGTTTGCATGGTGATGAGAACCACTGCCAGACTGCTGGCGCTATCTTGGATACATAGCTCTTTCGGAAAGCACCTCTTGTCCTTGGAGATCTGCTGAAACAGTAAGGAAATGGGTTGCAGGGACAGCCCGACTCCCTGCAAACCTGAGACTGTTTGAGCATTAATCCTAAACCCTGAACCCTATACACCCTACATCCTAAACTCCACTGTCAAGATTGGCTTCAACGTCACCGAGGCCCTGACGCCTGAGCCAGCTGCAACCTTGCTGCTCCGTCTCTGCTGCTGGGCTGGTTCCCACCCAAGCGCTGATAGTGTAAAGCTTGGGCTCAATGAAATAGAACCCGTGCATTGAAGTAGGTACCCTGGGGAAAATTACTGGCAATTGTTTCGGCCCCCACCCTAACCTGGAAGGCTGGCAGAAGGATCGTAGGCTTCAATTCGATGTTGGGGCGAGATTCCCACATCGACATCAAAGCCGATGCTTGCAGCATCTTGACAAACAGTTACAGGCACAGACCATGAGTGCTGAAGGCTATGCTAGGTGCAAGCACTCCGTTGTCTCTAAGATCCTTTATACTCCCCTCCCCCCACCCCTGATTTCAAGAGGACGGAATACAACGGGAGAGCACAGCACGCGCCAAACTTGGTCTCCTGAGGCTCCGCTCCATCAGAACTCTGAACCGCCAGGACCCTCTGACTTTTTGCCCCATAAACCCTAAACCCTTAAACCCTAGACCCTTAAACCCTAAACCCTAAGCCCATAAGATATAAATCCTGAAACTCGTGGCAACCCTTAGCTGCAGCCGCTGTAACAGCTCTGCGCCGCCTTCATGGAGATCCACGCGTGCCTCTTGGGCCTCCCAGTCAACCCTCAACCCTACTGTAGGGGCCTTAATAAGTACCGAAACAACTTTTGGTGGTTCCTTATTATAGGTATAGTATAATGGGCCTCAGAACCCCTGAACCCTAAACCCTGACCGTAACACTGAACCGTAGACCCTCTCACGAGTTTCGATAGAGTAGCTTGTGAAAGGGTTATGCACGTAGCATCGAGACAAGGGGTGGGGATCTTCCGGAAATTGAGGCCTTGGGACGAGTCTACATAGTAGCTGAGTTTGATTGAACGGATCCTACAGTGAGAGCAGTGTCACACCCTCTTGCCTTGTCATCTGCTAAGATCTGGTAGAAGCTAGAGTCTGGCATATATGTCTCTGGACATATTTGTCTATCTTGATTTCAAGCCGCGGGTGTTTCCATACACTGAACCCCTAAACCCTAAACCCCGTCTTGCGTCGTTGTGCCGCTTGCATCCGAACGGCCACACACTGAGCCCGACACCTTCCCGGGCCTCTGTCATGCCATATATATATATATATGTAGTTATAATATATGTACATATATATATCTATCTATATGTATACATGTAGATACATATAAAGATATACACTTATATACACATAGACTTTACACTGAATGCATTAGATAATACTAGATTGCATTGCATCATGTTGTAGTTCATTCTATTCTATTCTGTCCTATATTCGATTCAATTCTGTTTTATATTACATTACATTTTACGTTGTATCATGCCGTCGTGCATCACCAAGAGAAGACATGAAACTACCCTTCTAGGTACAGTGCACCACACCTGTAGCCTGTAGGCCTATACCCACAAAAACGATGGCTGCTACAAGCCACATCCTCCCTTTTCTGATCGCGCCTGTGCCAGGGCGCGCTGGATTCGAAGCGCCTCGGGACAGTTCTACCGAGGCACCTCGGGTCTCAACCTGCCTGCGGGACTGTTTTACCTATGTTCTTGTGCTTGCTGCCTCAATTGTTGGGAATATAGCCTCTAGTCCTCCTCTTAGGTTGGTGTCAAAGCTGCAGATACGACAGATACCGAGAAGCATTGTGCCGGTTTCCTGCTTCTTATGCGTGCCGACATAGAGAGGTCTGGCGATCCACAAATAGAATAGGGTTTGGGGGCCCATTATACTACAATTATAATAAGGAACCACCAAAATAGTATAGGTAATTATCAAGGCTCCTTTATTACTCTCAGCCTTGAGTTCCATGGGTCCCACTTTCCGTATGAGCAACAAGTAAGCGCCAGAGAACGCGGCATGGTATTCCTTCAGACAGAAAGGGCATCGTCTAATCAAAGATACCTCCGCAAGATGCAAGTCTCAGGTTTTTTTGCCTAGTCAGTCGAGCACGGTGGATTCATCGTGCGTTTCGAGACCAGAACAACTTGCCGATTCAACCCTCACGATGCATGAACTGGAAAGTGGCAGCAATCAGTATCGTGTGTTGCTGTTTTACCGTTGTGCGACTGCGCAATGCTCAACAGTAACGAGTGACGACAAAGCTTGTGACTATACTGACCAAACACATCAGGTTTAGCACGAAATTAAAGAAAACACAACAGACAAGGAAACACAACAGACAAGGCAAAAGCGTGAAGGCCTGTCACTAGAGCGACTAGAGAAGTGAAACGGCCCCTGCATTGAGGGGTACAGAGAAGCGAGCTTCTAAGCAGGGCAGGACTCCATCTGTCCTACAAAAGACTGTAATCTCAGGGGCCTTAATAGTTCTAGCAGGGTTTTGGAGCAAATGATCCGATAACACTATAGGGACCATTGGGGAAAACCAACTATACTTTTTCAGACCCCTGTGCCCGTATCACATTAGCAACGAAGGTTGAGGTTTGTCTTCGGGGCTTCAGGGTTGCAGGGACTCTGGGCTTTGGGCAAGGGAGCTGGGGCTCTGCGGGTTGCAGGGTTTAGGGTTTATTTAGGGTTTAGGGTTTAGGGGGGCAAAGATCAACTCTTAACACTTTCAAGCAGAGTCGGTCTGAAGGGCAGGTGCAGCAAAGCCTATTTAAATATTCTAGTATTGCTTTCTGTTGGGGGAAGCTCTTACCAGTCCATTTCTACTTGCTGCACCCATCTATGCGTCTAGCAGCTTAGCATATTATGCGTCTATACCTGTGCTTCTACATGTACTGTATGCGTTGCTTTTCATTTTCTGTTGGAAGACGGAGTAATACGAGAAACCCCACGGTTGGCACCTGTGTTAGCTGCTGACAGGATCGAGTCCACGCTGGGTGTAGGGCTTTCACGGTTTCTTTAGTTACTTCAGTTTCAGTGGAGGTTTAGGGTTTAGGGTCTGTGTGCATTTGTGTGCGGCTTACGGTGACCTATCACGTCCTAATCAGAGGAGTCCATCCTGTTACACCAAGACCTTGTAGGGATTCAAAATGCCCTGCGGATCCAAAGTGGCTTTCAGCGTCCTCGGAACGGTGCAGGTGGGGTCACCCTCAAAAGGTTTAAGCTAAAGGTTTGTGGTAGGTCTCGGGCCTGAGGCCTTTTGTTTAAGATGAGGTGTCGGTTCTCTGCAAAGACGGTAAGATGAATTGCGCCTGCCCATGTGGGCTTGCGATTCGGGATGTAGGGTAAACCCAGCCGGGCCCTCAAAATTGCAACTCCACCTGAGGGCTTCGTGTGCGGGCGTTTTCGCTTCCGGCTCTCCGTGGTTGTACTGCTTGGACGCTTTACCGGGTGTCTTTCTTTCTCTTTGATTTCACATACACATGTGACAACACTGTGATAATCACACGTCACACCTGGGTGACAGAAGGTCACAATCCGACATGGACAAGCTGCAAGCCGCCACTGCACGGCTCTTCGGACACTACTCGCGGCCGAGAGTCTTCATCAAATCGACGGCGCTATCCTCAGATGTTTAGATCGTGGAAGCTCGTGTGCAGCGGATTCTTGGTTGCTGGTGGTGACGCGGGAAGGTTCGGCAAAAGAAAATGAACCTCCCACTGCAGCATCCATACTCCAAGGGCAACCGGCCCCAACCCCAAACCCTAACTAAGCCCTGATCCTGACTTTCAGACGAAATTTTTACCTGAACTCTGAAACTGCTCTCCCTGACCGTGTCAGGAGGCTGCCTTGCTGAGGTGTAGGAAATGAGGCTTGCATTGGCCGATACCATGCTCCGCACTGATGCCTGGGCCGTAGGACGAAGCTTGGGATCATGTGAAACTTATGGGGCTGTGGCGAATTTGGGTTTATGGTTCGGGGCTTGTTGGGGTTTAGGGCTTCTAGTACTCCCCAGAGGGCCAGTTAACCCTGTCGCTCGCTCTGTCTGTCTGTCTGTCTGTCTCTGTCTGTCTGTCTCTGTCTCTCTGTCTGTCTCTGTGTCTGGTCTGTCTGGTCTGTCTCTCTGTCTGTCTCTCTGTCTGTCTCTCTGTCTGTCTGCCGTCCTGCCTGCCTGCCTGCCTGCCTGGCTGGCTAGCGGGCTGGCCGGCCTGCCTGCCTGCCTGTCTGTCTGTCTGTCTGTCTTTGTCTCTCTCTGTCTCTCTCCCTCTCGCTCTCTCTAGCTCTCTCTCCCTCTCTCTAGGTTGTTGTTGTTGTTTAATGGTTCTTCATTACTTTCGGTCTCGCTTTCTTTATCTATTTATGTCTTTGCTCCTGTCTTTCTTTCTTATTAGTTTAATTCACTCCTTCGTTCTTTTGCTCACTTTGTCTGTCTGTCAGTCTGTCAGTCGTTCTTTCACTCTCTTCCTATGTCTATCTCTATCTCCATCTACATATGTATATATATATATATCAATCTCGATCTGAGTCCATCTGTATCTCTATCTATCTATCTATCTGAGCATATATATTATATTTAGACGCGTTTAGTTTTGTTTACACGCCCATATATGTATATGAGAACATATATTGTATGTACACACACATATATTTATGTATATATATATATATGTTATATGTCTGTATGTGTATGCACATACGTATACATACACGTATGCATACACAAGACCTATACACAGACAAAGACATGACCCAGACATGGACACGGAAACAAACATGCCGGGTGCTTAAGCTTGTTTAGGAACAGCAACCGTAAAGAGGTGGCCGCGCTTGCTTTGCTTCCCTCAAACTACCCTAATCTACAGTTGTTGTAGGCTCTTCCTAGAAACCCTACTGTAGAACTTATCGGGGCCCTACAGACCTAAATCGTTCAAACCCTAAAACCCCTAACCCTACAGAAAGTAAGTTTTGGTAGTCCCAGGTCTGTGCCACGACCGCATCGAAAGGCCGGGCCGCTGCCGCTGGCCTTCGCCACCCATTCAAAAAGCCAGGGCTCCAAGAGATCCAAGACCTGATTGTTGGGTTTACTATGGGCCGGGGCTTAAGACTTTACCTATATTATTTTGCGGGTTCCTCATTATAGTTATAGTATACTGGGCCCCAAAACACTATTCTAATTATGAAGGCCCTTATACTAGAAGGCCCTTGTATTAGAGGGTTTGGTGGGTTTGGGGTTTTGGGGTTTAGGGTTGGAGGGTTCAGGGTTTAGGGCTTGGGGAGGGTTTGGGGTTTAGGTTTTTCAGGGTTTCTGATCAAACGCTTTTGATCTCCAAGCGGCCCGGAAACCAAATCCAAAGCCCTTGAATCTGGAAATCTTGTAGATTTGAAATCTCTATACCCCTCACCCTCCAAGCCTTGTCGTCCCGACCGGTCAGCGAAGTCACATTCAGGTGGAGATTTGCATCGCCTCCCCACTGATTTGGGTGGCGAGGCGTTGGATAAGAGTCCAGGGTAGTTTTTGTTCAGGGTTCACCTTAACCCCAACAACCTACCTGTTCAGGGTTCCTTGTTATGTGACTTCCTTCCCTTCTATAAATCCTCGTAGGTCTTTCAGGGTCCAGGCGGGGTTTGAAGGCATGACTCTTTGAGATGGAAACATAGGGACTGCAAGAGTATCGCAGCTGTTGCGAACTGCAAGCACTGCCATTGAACTCAGAAAGCTGCAGATACGCTTCGCGAGGCAGAACGGAGTTTGGACTGCTCTTGAGAACAAAGAACAGGAGGTACCTGCTTCGAAGCTGTCAAATCGCTCTACAAGGCTTCCGACAATCCTGAAGCCTTTGATTGCAGTTCCTCTGACACGCTGCTCCCTCTGAGCTTGAAAACCGCAATAATGATATTGAAAGCATCGGCAGAGATTGAAATGGACCAGTGACAACCTGCCACAGTCCTATTCTAATCATTAAGACCCCTACATTACAGTACCCTTTTAGATCCCTTACAGTAACCCTTATAGACCCCTTCACAGGGAACCCTATTCTAATTGTTAAATCACGAAGATGTCCAGCCTAGATGCCCGTATCCGGCAGTTTTGGCCGACTCCTGGCGGATTCGTCCGCGCAAACACAGCCACCCCGCCGGAGCTTTGCAAGAACATCAGGTGTGTACGTGATGGTGACAGAAGTAGTAGGTGCTGCAGCACTCATGAGCAGACCAATGCAAAGCAAATCTTCGCAATCGCATTCCCACATCTGCCCCTGCATTCCGGGGACAAAATCCCTGAGTCCAGCACTTTGCAAAACTGCGAGTCAGATTGTCCTTACACTTACACTGCACCCAACACCACATTCTGACCAACCCGTCGCTCCTCCACACCTGCATCTCGGAGCCTGCACAACCCAGGCGGTTTAGGGCGTCGGGGGCTGAAGCCCCGGCTCAATGCGAGGGCTCTATTAGGGTTCTCTAAATGTTCTACTTTTCGATTTTGCCAAGGTTCTATACCATAACAAACTGTAACAGAAAAGGACTCTGACACCTTAGGACAAGTCGTGAGCGATCCCCGAAAGTCGCAACTGCTCCAAGCAGCCTTGCCCGCGTGTCTTCGACCAGCTCATACATGCGAGGAAGTGGCAGCGATACGTCATATTTGTACACCTTGGCTTCAGTGCTTAAAATATACATCCTGCTGAAGTTTGTGACGGGACTACCCATGCAGATGTAGGTGGCATCTACTAATCTGCTACCTGTGTTGGTTGACTTTTGCAAATACGAAATTTGCGAGCCATTCAGTACAAAAGGTGTGCGCTTGGCATTGAGGGCAGTCCAGCACCAGAACGTGTTCTTTTGTCATCTGAATGGCTCACGATGCCTTAGCATGTCGATTTTGCTCAGGTTTGCTCGTTCACGCCGGACGTGACCTCTGTATACCAGCCTGGTCAGGCTCACATGAAGCGGACGTATCTTCAAATAAACTTCCGGCCAAAAAATGACTGACATTACAGCTCACCTCCGGATTTAATTTAATGGTTTTAATGGCCAGGAGACATAACCTGCCGTTGTCATCGCATCACTGACGCCTTCGCGAAGCCGCCAAATGGCGCGGGCCTGCATCGGACTCCAACAAGCTCTCGATTACAGGGTCTCAAGTCACGTGTAGTAATGAGCTGCTAGCTGCTCTAACCGACACGACACGGTGGTGTATCTGGTCATGTGCAACGCGGGGCTACAATCACTTTTGCAAGTTGCGCCAGTAGTGCATTCTTACAATCCCCTCTGGTCGTCTGGCTTGACCAAGATCTCAGTTCGTCCCGTTCTCGGGACGAGATGTGAGCTCACTGTAAAACAGACTCACTGTATGAAATGCACTGTACAACAGACTCACTGTATGAAAGAGCAATCCACCGGTGGATCTGACATCCTCAGCTGTCGCCAAACACGGCGTATCTTAGGCTACAGGCTGCCGGGCTTTAGGGCTCAGGCTTCAAGGCCTTGGGATCCAGTTCTAGCTTTAAGCAAGTGTCAAGCGGGAATCCTTGCTCACGACGACCTGCTGCATCTTCATGACGTTGAACAACCAGTCCGGAACTAGTTTGACCCACTGCATCCAGAACCTCACTGTTTGCTTCTCGACCTCCCTGACGTGTTTCTCGTAACACTTCTTGGTCTCCTTCGCCACTTTCTCGACCTGGTCGTTGGCTTCAGATCAAGATAACCCCTGTGAAATCCCTGGAGACGAAAAAGCCAAAGCTTTCCAGCGAAAAGAAAAAGGGATTTCGACTTTCGAGCAAGCCCCGCCTGCTTTTGGGATAGCGGGTCGTGTAGTCCCATTGTTCGATCATTTCTTGTTCGAACCACCCCACCTTCCACTTGCAGCCGCCTTGCCAAGTGTCCTTGTACTTTAACTTCATGTATACCACACGCCCAATACGTTCATAGTATTTTTCCTTCGGACCTTTGACGTAATGCTCCAGGGCATTCAACCTTGCTCCGTTGCTCGCTCGTAGACGCGCAAGGCGTAGCAAAGCGAGAGCTTCCCGAAGCTGTTCTTGTGCCTTGGAGGCTGCAGGTGGGAATTTAAGCAAGCATAGGCTAGCCCCACACCTCACATCCTATACTCCCCCCCACTTTCACCCCATTTCTCAACCCGCCTAAGAACTCAACCCCTCAAACCCACAAAGCACCTCCCAATCCGACGCCGAAATCCCAAATACAATCCAAAACACAAAGCACCTCCCAAATCCCACGCCGCAATCCCAAAAACAATCCAAAACACACAGCACCTCCCAAGTCCCACACCGAAATCCAAAACACAAAGCACCTCTCAACACAACACCGCACAAAACAAAATCCGAAGCACCGCCCTGACCCCACACCTCACATCCTATACTCCCCCCTACACTTTCAACCCATTTCTCAACCCGCCTAAGATTTCAACCTCCCAAAACACCCAAACACAAAGCATCTCCCAAATACAATACAATAATCCCGAAAACAAAGCAACTCACCACAACAAACACAATTATCCATAACACAACCCAAAACCAAAGCAACCACCCAAACCCATAACCCTAATACAAAAAACAAACGCCTATAGCCACTCACATGGTGCATTAACGCAACGCTCAAACATCATTTTCCTACCAGTATCCAAATAGAACACCTTGCACTACAATGCAGCTAAGCCAAAAGCGCCTACCAACCTACCAAACACTCAGGCGCAGCCATGAAAAGGCGTACATCTGAAATACATCCCCTCGTACATCGACTATATCAACCTCGCTTAACAAAGTCCTTCACCGCACCAATATGCATCATACTTCATAATCTGCGATGCTCTTTCATGCATCACACCTTAAACAAGCCTGAGGCAAGCTTTTCTGCTCTTCCTCTCAGATGTCTCGCATGCGCTCCACATTGCTATGTCTGGGCATTTGCCTCGACATTCTGATCATCCTCCTCCTCTGCCTCCTCCTCTGCCGCTTCCTGCTCCTCCTTCAAGGTATCTATGTTGACCTCAAGATCTTCAAAGTCGTGTGCATAACGCCTTAGCACGCATTTCTGTGCGTCATCCAAACGCGGGGAAATCAAAATTCCGGGACCGCACCATGACTGATGATGGACATGGCCCGAGAGTTGCCGATACAAATCGACGAGATAACGACCGCTGTGCAAAGGATCCTGCCCTGCGCACTCGGAAACTATGTTGATCATCGCTTGTGCGGTGGGACTGACCCTGCAATGCAACAGGTCAGCCAGCACTGCCGTCGTCGAAGTCTTATACGGGATGCTTACCTCCCTCCTGACTGTAAACGCAAACCGTTCCAGCATTCGGCGAGCAGTAAGTTCACCACGGAGCGCCAGCAGCTCTAGCTTTCTCTAGGCCTGTCCGCTGCACCTGCGCTGGTTTTCGGATTTGCTTCAGGCTTTGCGTTGTCAAGATCTATCTTGAAAGAGATAAATGAAACATTTTACATGCTGGGTGTAGGAAGCCCTGTGCTATGAGAACTGACGTATTGGAGCTCGAGCCTCCGCCAGCTGCCTTCGGGCCATCTCGGCTCTGGTCCGCTCGGTCTCGGCTCTGATCTGCTCGGTCTGAATGGCCTTGCAGGAACCAAGGAGCCTCGGATTGCTTGCTGAGGAGAAGGTGCCGAAGTAAGGATTTCACCTTGTCGTTGTCTGCGCTGTCAAACTCGTCCAGAAGGTCCTCCATCTCAGACCTCTCTGGCACGGCGGCGCTGCCGACTCGTCGCCTTCCACTGGACTGACTTGCTCTGTAGCCAACGACAAAGTTGGGCACGGACCTTGCACGGAATGACATCAGACATAGCCCCATCATTATCAGATTGACACAGCGCGCCAAAGATTGCCGGGCCATGGCGGCGACACTTCAACCTTCAAGGAATAATCTGGCATAAAATGCTGAGGATAAGGGGCAACTGCTCGTACTGGCTGTGGTGGCATTTGGGGCTGAAACCAGAATCAGCTGCAAGGCATTTGCTTGTGGATATATACGTATAAATACATGTAGAGGAGTGTGGGTCTCAAGGGGTCTCGGAATGAAAAGGCTTGTGAACCGTCGCACGTTGGACACANCCAGAATCAGCTGCAAGGCATTTGCTTGTGGATATATACGTATAAATACATGTAGAGGAGTGTGGGTCTCAAGGGGTCTCGGAATGAAAAGGCTTGTGAACCGTCGCACGTTGGACACAAGCATGTCGCTGAGTGCGAAATACCACTGTAGATCAGAATGTGTTCCCTCATGATGGTTCAAACCCTGTTCATAAATCATGCTTCTATTCCGCCAGAGAAAAACATCCCTGCTCCTAAGTTCCTGCAACCAGGAGCATCGCATTCTTGGAGCAGTATGGGCGTGGCGTGCGTTCTAAACCTGCGCGGGTCATCTGTTGAAGGCAGCCAAAGGTGCTGTGTAGTGGAGACGTCCTTTGTGACGTGTGCAGACTTCTAGATGTCAACTCCGACTCGACAAGGCATTCTGAATCGCGGCCAAGATTCCAGATCTACATGTTTAGCAACTCGTGGCGCAAATAACCTCTCTTATCATCGTTCTCTAAGTAAAAATAGTGTTGACCTAACTTTTTATTTCTTCGTTTGATTTTCTGGGGGTTTCTCACCCAATGGCTCGTTTTCTCTTTTTCACTGATGCCTTTTTTGCGCATTATTTTAACACTATCGCCTACTTCTATTTCGGGGTATGTTCTATTGCGTTTTGCCTGTAAAGATATATTCAACTTAACTTCAAATTCATTTTTCTTTTTCCTTGCTTNTTATTTTAACACTATCGCCTACTTCTATTTCGGGGTATGTTCTATTGCGTTTTGCCTGTAAAGATATATTCAACTTAACTTCAAATTCATTTTTCTTTTTCCTTGCTTCTAATGGGGTCATTTTAGTAGCAGATGAAACCATTTTATGATTATACGTTAATAATATCTCCAAATTATAATCTATCCACTGTATATTTTGCTTTCCCTTCTTCTCATCTGCTTGAACTCGCTTGAATAACATATCCTTATATGTTCTGATGAACCTCTCGGCGAAAGCTGGATGTCCTCTTGTTCTATGTCCTATGTATCTCAATCTTCTCACCCTCTAAATATTCTATAACCGTTTTACTATACAAACTCCCTTCTTCATCACTGTAAAACATCTTCGGTTTATCACCCATTTTTTGTAGTCCTTCCATTATCCCCGCCAACATATCAGGCGGTTCTTTGCTCTTGATCGGTATGACAGTAGCATATTTACTGAAAATATCAATTAAAACTAACCCTATTCTAAATTTTTGGTTTTCTAAATCATTTTTGCCTATAAAGAACAGATCCACTTGATTTTCAAAATGCACATGCGGTGCTACAGAACTATTCTCGCCTCCTGGTTTCCCTTTCTCTTCAACATTCTTCCTAAAAAACTCCTCAACATCTTCTTTCATAATACTTTTATCCTTCTCTCGGGCATCTTCAAGAGTAGTCGCCCTACTTCCAAATCCCGAGCGGTCATAATAAATGTCATTCATGATCTTCTGTTTCTCCGAACTCATATAAATAACAATACATTATTGTTTAGTTGTTTAATGGGTGCTGACATTACAGTAAAAGCAATAAGCACAACAATTGTCTAAATGATGTCCGTAATCATTACATAGTCGCTGAGCTGTTAAGTTGCTACATAACTTACCCTGCTTCGCTTCAAAATTAAATGCTGTATTACATTTCTCGCACCTGCTCTTAAACATTTTCAAGCACCACTCGGGATTTATGTATTCCTCCTCGTTTATTTCTCTCCCCGCTTTCCTGTCTTGTATTTTGTAATTCTCCACCTTGTTTTTAAACTATCTCGTTATCATATTTTTATCCATTTGTTTATCAAAACTTGCGTTGTTGTAGAACCTGACTTTTCTAAAATCAACACAGCGTGTAATACTCGTCCAAACCCATTCCCTGCTTGCTATTGGAAAGTTGTATTCGTGTATAGTTATTCTCCCCTTTACGCTCGCTCCCTGACTTGAATGACAGGTGCCGTGATCCGGGCCGCTGACATGGCAAACTCCGCCCCCGGGTTCTTACTCAGGTGCTTCTGGACGTTGATGGTGCACTTGTCTGCATCTGGGCAATCTTTCGATGTCTCGCTCTTCACATTGCTCTTCGTCTGTGCCAAGGACTTTTTGGAGGTCTTCTCCCGCTTGAAATACGTCTCCAGCGACTGCGACTGACCAACGTCTGACTGGCACAGGCTCTCAAGCTGGGTTAGTGTCATCGATGTTGGCCGTCCATCGTCGTCATCCAGCCCCTCCCGCCCCTCCCAGTCCCGTGCAAACCTTTCTTGCAAGAAACAGGCAAGATTCTTAGCTTCGCAGGCTAGATCGTTACCGACAAATGGGGCAGGGCAGGGCAGGGCAGGCCGGGCAGGTGACGGTAGCGCTTACAGTCACGTTTCTGCCGCTGCAGCCAGCCCACTGCGTCACTCGACTCCTCGCACTCGCCGTTCTGGGAGCAAGAGGCACCGTATGCGCTGCAGGTCATGGCCAGAAGAAGCCATGAACGCGTGACCAAGAAGTACGCCATTGGTCCTGGGTCTGAGGGTTCCCCAATGGCTGTGCGAAAGATTGAGAGGCCTCGTTCTGGAGCCAAGAAAATCTCTCGGAGAGTCTGCTCCTTTCAGCACGGATGACGCGACAAGCTGGTGCACTGACTTGCATATGGACATGGCAAACGAACAGCTTTGAAAGCGAGCAAGCGCTCTCCATCCATGAAACAATCAAATGCTGGCTTTCTCAGAGTCCTATGTGCCCTTCACATCCCTGCACCCTGCAGCTACACCCTTGCCCGCAGAGCCAGGAGAATTGCGGCTTAGTTGGTGTCCCTAGCGGATCCTGCACGCTGCGGTTTGGCCCGCGAGATGCGTTCTTTCAAACAGAAACTGCCCTGCAAACTCAGCTTACTTGTGCAGTGTCGTGGAGGACCTAAACGTTAACCAACCGTTGCTTGGGACTATGTTGGGAGTATAGCACCCTAAGAATCCTAAGAGGTTAAACATGACTTCCTCTGCTACGAGTACTAGGTTAGGCTGTCCGAGACGAACCTGTGTCTCGTCTGCTGCCACCACACCATAACGCACAGCCGGATCGCCATCTCCAGACATGGCGGCCTTTGCAGATGTGCACATACATACACAGATGCATGCATTCATACATACGTACGCAGATGATTCAACAGTTTTGCGTATAATCGTATCAGGCAAATAAGAATGTGGTACAGATCTGCCTGTATCAAAACCTACATAAGACGTTACATGCATTTTACCTGCAGTACCCACATAGGTACATATTGTGTATATATATACATATGTATATACGTATGTATGTCTGTGTGTACGTGTACATATGTGTATATATATATATATATGGATGTGTGTTTTAGTTTTTGTATACGTGCATGTAACTGCAGGTGTATGTGTATGTACGTGAATACCTATGTACATGTATATATATATATATATGTATACATATATATATATGCATCTAAAGATACATCTTACAGACATATGCATCTGTGTTGCTGCGGCTTTTAAATGAATGCATATATATATATATATATATACACACACACACACACCTCGCTCTGTATATATATACATATAGGTGTGTGTGTATATATATAATATGTATATGTATACATGTGCATATGTATATACCCAACTATGTATACATGTATATATGTACATATGCATATATATGTACATCTGTATATAAATATAAATATAAATATATATATATATGTGTATGGACAGTTGTACTCACCAAGTTGTACATATACACATGTATGTACGCCTGCCTGTGCGTTTTTTTGCTACTGTGCACCTATTTGGAACTACATATGTACATACTGTTGCATACACATATACATATATGCACTATACGCTGCATACATACGAGCCTGCGGATGGGAATGGAAGAGCATATTTCTGTTTTGAACTTGTCATCAGAGTTGGCCTGGAGGCTCATCCTCGCTTCGGGGCCATCTGCCGTATGTCTGTGGTACATGAAAATTAAGGTTGGGAGTTGAGGGTTCGCAAGTGAAGGCAGCAGAGTCAGTCAGTTTCGCCTTTGAACCCAGGTTCTCCAACCCATGTTCTCGACTCTCTCAACCAGCCCCTGCAGCGGATCGCTCTAAACTCTGCGCATGATTCAACGAACATGTGAAGGCTTTCTGCTACATCGCAGGACGACAGTTTCCACGAAATGGCCCGGGCCGGCCTCCAAGAACCTGTGGAGCTTCCTTGACTGAGGGATAGTAATATTTAAGGGGGCCTTGGCCTGAATAATTTGAACAGGGTTGCTTTAAACGGGTCTATGAGGGCTACTATAAGGGATCGATAAGGGTACTAGAATTGAAGGGCCTTAGGAATTAGAATAAGGTTTGGGGTATATTATACTGCGATTTTAATAAGGAACCCACCCAAAATAGTATTAGTAATTATTTAGGCCCCTATAGTAGTTCTGGTTGACAGTGCAAGGATAGCGAAGGTATCCGAACCGGAACGGTTTGAAGGGTGCAGATATATATTCAGAACCCCAAATTTGAAAACCCACCACCCGTCTGAACGATCAGAGAAATGAGCTTCACTGAATTCCTCGTGGTCCTTGGTCGTGTGTGTTGTGCAGGGCCGCTGCGAATGCTCAGTGTCCAGCCGTAGATGTACGGATGACCGGTGAACAGCCGACAGTGACAAAGTCGATTTCGATGACGCAGTCTGCTGGATAGCCGAGCTTCGTCACCCTGATGATGCGCAACGTGCACGATACGGCCACTGAAACGTTAAAGTCGCGACATCAACACACAGTCAACCATGCACCGAGATGTTCATCCAGGCTTCGCTGCATCATGGTCGCCGTCCGACCCGGAAGTTTCTATGAGCACCTGGAGGTTGTGGCGCGCGACACTCGAGCAACTGCATACTCCTAGAGAAGCCTATATTATAGAACTCCTTTGGTTCCTCCTAGCCCGAAAGACTACTTTATATCTACATCTCCTGCGTAGTAGGCCTTCACTGCTTTGGGCACTAAGGTTCGCACTTGAGAGTGCAGCAGGATTTGGGACTTCCACTTTCAAGTCTTGAAGAAAGCATCTTAAGGCCAGGATGGCAAAGGACATAGCGCAGGCTGTTTCCGGCGCTTAAGCTTGTAGTCGTACTCCTGCGGCTAAGCCTAAGCCCTTAACTCTAAACCCTTAGTTAGCCGCTAGCCCTTTACCCTAAACCCTGTAACCTTAAACCCTAAACCCTAAACCCCTCCCCTTTAAAGGAACCCCTATACCACCAGGGGCTAAGAATGATTTCGCCCTGTTTCTGCTCAAGGGCCGGCTCAGCCCTTCGACTGTCCACGACATCCAGTAGGTTTAGGGTTTAGGGTTTAGGGTTTCAGTACAGGAGTGGTTTAAGGTAGTAGGGGACTTAATAAGTAGAATAGGGTTTTGGGGTGTATTGGTAATCATTTAGGCCCCTCCAGTAGGGTCGGCATTCATCCTTATTTGTTTTCACAGAGGCGAACATTGCAATTCTTGGACATTTCCGGACCTCCCTCGCTGCTTTGGGCATCCCGGAGGACTCAGGTCCCTGCATAAAATGGATGCGTCTCCTCCAAGGGGTCGCGCACCCCCGTCCCAGCTTCCCGCTTCAGCCTCGGATGGTGCAGCCCTCACAAGGGCGGTGTAAGAGATCTCTAAGGTTCAACACTTCACAGCAATGCCTCCATGTGGTGATGTTGCTCGATGACCAGAACTCCCGTAGAGCCCGCAAACCTGACCCAGAATCCCCACAACCTGCACCAAAGCGAAGCCCCGCAGCCCATCAAAGCAGTCAGGGCGCACGAAGTCAATCGCTGCTCGGTCGCAGAACTCTACGGCAGAGAGCACCTTTCGACTAGCTCCATATTCCACTCTATCTATCTGAGCGAGAGAGAGAGAGAGAGCGAGAGAGAGAGAGAGACAGAGAGAGAGAGAGAGAGTGAGAAAGGAAAAGCTGTTTGGCTTAGGTCTTCTTCTCCGGGGCCGGGTTCCCAGGCTCATAGGCCATCGCTTTGTATCGAATCCACATGAAGAGAGCCCTCTAGATCTCTGGCTTCTGAAAACCTTCAGGGGGTTGTTCTTAAAGGCCCCCCAAAACAAAAGTACCTATGCACTGGTGCCTAGAGGAGCCACAAGACATGAACAACCATCCACAGTGACACCTAGGAAGCCATACTCATACGTTAAATGCGGTACAAATCAAACTATTGTACTCTTTCATACTGTATGAATGAAAGCCATACACTGTTGATCCCGGGATAGGCCACCTCGCCGAGGTTCTGACGCGCCAGCGCGAAGGTGCGCTGGACCTTGGAGGGTGAACAAAAAGTCAGGCAGAGGAGGGTTCAGCTCAGTTTAGCTGTTAGGGTTACGGTTTAGGGATCAGTTTGGCCTTTAGGGTCACGTGCGTCGGGTTTCTGGGTTTTGGCTGCTTCTGGCACTGCAGAGCAAATTCGCGGTGGAGACCCAACGCCAAGCTGGCAAGAACCCTCACTCTAAACCCTAGGCCCTAAGCACCTCCAGAAGGGCAGATAGCTAGCTTTAGCAAAACACATGTCTTGGGCTGCGCGGTCGGAATACGTCCTATTCATCCCAGCGATTTCAGCGAATTCAGTTGTCGTCTCTGCTTGCAGCCGCATGACATTCTCAAAGTCGGAGCATGCAAAGAAGGCGATATTGATGGCCTGGTCGACACGGGCAGCACGTTGCTGCGCAATCATCACAAGAACTGCCGCAGAAGCCACTCTAGGAAAACACTAGCAACCATGTTGGTATAGAGACAAGGCATACGCCCCGACAGGGCAACACAACTGCACATAACCACGCCACGAGGCAAACTCACCAGGCACGATCTCAAATCAGCTCAATATTTTGAAGATTGCGATGCAATGAACTCCCTGCTTAGTAAGAAGCAGCGGTACCTCCGAACAGACTGAAAGTCCAAAGGCCTTTGGCCGCGGAGGGCACAGGATTGTGAGCTTGGTAATCACGCCTGACCGGAATGGGACGGTAATAAGACTGGCAAGAGTAATCACAATCAGAAACAAACCATGTGAGCAGTACTAGCAATTCCGATAGCACTAATGACTAAAAATAATGGGGGGTGATAGCAATAATGGTAACAATATTCAAGAGTTCCGTGGCTGCATAACGCCATGTCGGCGCTTCGTCAGATCCTGTGTTGCAGCTCAAAGCTTCGCATCCTCCGCTCATCTTGAGTGCTGCGGGCTTGCTGGCATATGTTGATGCAGAACCGGCTATTTCCAGCCTAGGCCGTCTTGAGAAAATCGAACGCATTCAGCTGACAGCAATTCCCATTGGGCTCGCTCAACAGACTCTGAGAATACGACCAAGCGGCGTTTCATGCTCCGGTGCAGTGCAACATCGAACTTTGACAAAAGCCGTGCCTAGTGTGCCCTCGGACCCAATGAAGAGCTGTGGCAGGCCGTAGCCCGTGTTGTCCTGCTGTTAAAGCGCTCAAACACATCCGCATCTGACCCACTTGTAACAACTAGGCCGCAGTTCATTGCCGCAAATACAGCGCTTTGTCCGTGAAGTCCAGTTGTCCTCACCTTCTCTTCCTAATTTGTTCAGCTTGGCCGGATATCAGGCAACAACGGGTTGCATCCAGGAGTCTAATTTCACACCGTCATCTGCAAATGCGGCAACAATGCCAACGATTCTTGCAGACGATAGAACAACTCGGTGGGTCTACACCTTCGGCCGCAAACAACTGGCCTTACCGGCCACCTACGGGGCTGGACTTTTTTTAAAGTAGAAGGTATGCATGGCCGCTTGCTGAGATGTACAGAACCCTCTGTGCCTTCTTTAGCACTGCAGCTTGGGATTACTGAAGCAAAGCTGGCCCTAAACTACTGGGGTATTTGGCCCGGTCCTTGCGCAATGCTGAGAGCGAGTTCACCACCTGATGCGGGTTGTACTATTGGGGCTGACTGTTTTTTTTTAAAGTGCAGTAGCCTCTTTCTCCAAAGCAGCTTGCTCGGAACGAGCTTGCACTCAGCAAGGAGCAACCATTAACAGAGTCACTCCAAGCCAAAAGCAACAGAACAACCCTCAAACGACTCACCGGAACTNTTCTCCAAAGCAGCTTGCTCGGAACGAGCTTGCACTCAGCAAGGAGCAACCATTAACAGAGTCACTCCAAGCCAAAAGCAACAGAACAACCCTCAAACGACTCACCGGAACTTACGTCTTACTGTTTAGGGTCCAGAATTCTGGTCGCAAGGTTATCCTGAATGTTTGCATGTCTAGCTTCGGATTTAGGCTGTTAGGCTCAGGCCTTTTGGCTGAACTAGGGTTTGGAAATGGTTGAGCGCGACCCAGGACAAGTGCTTGAAGATGTTATTGCTGCTGTGGGTTCATTCAACGGTCTGGAGCAATACCAGAGATTTTGCACTCTGTAGACCTGGATCCCTCCGTCCTCCGGAGTTGGAAGCCCCTCGCGCCTCTGCCATTGAGAAGACTGATTGCAAACTAAATCTATCGGAATCTATCTATCTATTTACCTACCTATCTATCTGTCTATCTCTCACTTCTGCACCCTGAACCAGTCTTATGACCCCAGTTGCCCGAATGCCCCCGAGTCGCTTTCAAAGTTCTCCGAAAAGCAGAAACCAACCTCAAACCAAATGAGTGCGAAACCCTAACCCACGCTCTGGCAGTAGACTCTAGACCTACGAGTAAACCTTCAAACTCAACCCTTTACACACGAATTCCATCTTAATCCCTAAATCAGGGTAAAAACGGTCGCCTTGCCGTCGGCGAGCACGGCTTCCAAGCCAAGGATGTTTCCGCCTGGTCTGCGATGACCGTCACTCCTACAACTACCGTGGGTTTGGAAGGCTCCATTCACATCTGAAGCCTTGCTCCGCATCTCCCATAAACCCAACACCACACCCCACCTTCCAACTCTGAAGCATACAGCCCAAACAACTCCGCACCCTAAACCCGAAGCCCTGAACCGGAAATCTCTGAGCCCTAAGCCCAGACCGAAGGGACCCCCAGGCCTCGAAACTGAGGCCTCGAAACAACCCCCGGTATGCTGGCCTGGGCCTTCCCGATTAAGGTTTGCGGGTATGTTATTGTAGTAAGACTATACTGGCGCTGCGAGCGGATAGTGGGTTTTGGGGTATATTTTAGTAAATCTGTACAGGCACTATGACGGGATACTGGGTTTTGGGGTATGTTATGGCAAAGCTATATAGGGGACGACCGACGGGGTGATGATCTTGCTTGTTGTCATCGTATTACGCCGTCTTGCATTGAATCGCCATGGTCAGCATGGGGCCTAGCTGGTTGGCCAACGCTTGGCACATCAATCCATCTCGACTGCTAGTATACTGATGACGAGGAGAGCTTTGCGGCTGCTAGGTCTGTTAGGTTTTCGGGTTGAGCAGTGCCTCCATCATGGTTCTGATGATAGACCCCTTTGGCAGGTCTATCAAAGAGAATTTGTTGCTCGGCCAGAAGCAAACAAGCTGCGAAGGGAGCCGTAGCGCAAGTATCGGAGGCCCCCTGGACACAGGGCCAAACAGAGCTGAGCACTTCCAGGACGGGTCAGTGGACTGTGGACAGGTTGTCATGGTTCAGGGTCTAGAGTTTAGGGAAGTATTCTCTATGCAGCCACAGGGTTCGATGGCCTAGTGCTGCATGCCCTCTGCCTGCATTCGTGGCCGCATTCCCGCCGATGGTGCAGGTGCCCTGGAGTGGCAGAGAACATGAGCAAAGTCAAGCACCCCACCGGTGCACACACACATGCACACACACAGACACACAGACACACACACACACACACAAACACAAACACACACACACACACTCTCTCTCTCTCTCACTCTCTCTTTCTCTCACTCTCTCACACACGCAAACAAAAGTGATGCTTCAGGTGGAACAGCTGGTCTTTTCTATTCTGGATGTCACGATACTGCTTACCATTCTTAGCACAGCTACTTTTGGGCACTATAAGGGTCTTGGGGCCCATTATATCTCATTCTAGTATACGTATAATAAGGAACCCCCAAAATAGTATTGGTCAATGTTAAGGCCCCTATAGTGCTGTTGCCGCGGTCAGTGCTTTCTCTCAGACGTCGACCTCGAGATCATACGAGCCTCAGGGCCTGAACCCTAAGTATATATCTATATACACAGCATGATAACAATAACAAAGTGTCATATGTATATATAGTATAGCCATTTATATATCAAAATCTAACGAGGCCTTGCTGTCGGTGCAAAATTGGTAGTTAAACTTGAACAAGTATGGCATTTGCCAGGGGTTTGGGATTTGCGTTGAGAGGACGTTCTGGCAGTGAATGCAAGGCAAGAACGTCCTAAATCCTGAAACCCTAAACCGACCTCCCACACCACTGAGCTTCAAACCCATCCTGTAGCCGCAAAACTTTAGATATTAAGCACCCCAACGCCCTAAATCCCGAAAGCAATACAAATTCAAAACCCCGAGCCCTCAAACCCTGCGACCAGACCCGAGCAGCGCCTTCGCGCCAAGGTCCAGGGGGACCATGAAGTCGTGCTTGGCGAGATACCTGGGCACAATACAAGTAATGAGACGAGAGAGAGAACGAGAGAGATACACGTATATATATATATGTATATATACACACATACACACACACACATGTTATAATATATATATATATATATTTATTTATGTTATGTGTTAGGCGTGTGGCCGTTGGGCTTCAAAACTTTCGGTTGTAGGGATCACAGGGTCTACGGCTGAAGGCTTGAGGCTTATGGGTTTAAGGGTTTATACATGTATTAAGAGTTGCGGGTGCAGGAGAACCAAGCCATTCTCGACTCCATGGATTTGGACGTCGCATTCGGAAGCGACTTGCAGTTGGAGTCGCACCCTAGCGCTGCTACACGCGAGCATGCATACATTTGGGATTCTGGCGCTGCCCTTGTGCCTCCACTTCTGGAAACCCGAGCAACTGCACAAAGCAGTCTTGCAGGCCGCTGCATAAGTAAGTACAGCACCATATATAAGCCTCAAACGCACTTGCAGCAGGCCAGCATGTGCAGCGGAGATGCATTATATCTCTACCGGCTGGGTCAAACGTCGACATGCCAACTTCGTTATCAGATTTTGGAGATGAAGAAGCCAGGGTATGTTGTCCCTTCACGGTGCCTGTTCACGGAGCCTGGTTGCCGTGCAGTATGCCAGCTGTACCAGTCGCCTCTCTATCTACCCAATCGAACAAGCTGCTCTGTAAGTGCGACTTCCGTGGAATCCACAGTTGGCCGACTTGACTTATGGGTAGTTCTCTAAATTAGGGTCCCTTGTAGAGGGGTGCCATACTATTTTGGGGACCAAAACAGGATCCTAATTCAGAGAACTACCCTTATGGTGCTGCAGTTGCTTGACCGAATCTTCACTGCGCTGCTTAGCATGTTACAGCGTCAGAGCTCCATCGCAAAAGTTCATTCCAGTGCATACACGGAAAGCAGCTAGTCTGTTTTCTGCGCGGCATCTGCTTCCCGCGGATATCTTTCTCTGCTCTCCAGAATATGTATGTTGGTTCCTATAGTGAACACACGCACACGCACATGTAAATGAATATACATATGTATTTCAGAAGATGCATGTAGGTATGTACGGATATACAAACATGCATGTGTATATTATATACATGTATACACACACACACATATACATATATATATATATATATATGAATGATCCCGGTTTGGCCG
>BGNK01004419.1:0-53582 GCA_003297005.1 Symbiodinium sp. clade A Y106
CTTGCGAACGCTTCGCGGACGCTTCGCGAACGCTTTAGCGACGATCCCTGGTCAACCATTGGACCCCTGGACCCCAACCTTTAAAACGGGAACCCTTCTGCTACGCATTCGGGAAAAGGATCCCCAAAATAGTCTTGGCAATTATTTAAGCCCCTATATCATAGTACCCTTATAGAAACCCTTATAGGACCCCTTTAACGGATCCCTTTAAAGCGAACCCTAGTCCATTTTCGTTTAGGCCCCTAAGTCTAGCGCTTAACCTGCCTCCTCCTCTGACTGGAAATGCACGCCGATGCCGCCTGTTGGGTCGAAAAGCAGCGGTCACCCTTATTACCGTAACCCTAAACCCTAAACCCTAAACCGTGGTAACGCTTAATAGTATCCTTTAAGGAACCCCTTAACGTATCCTTAACGGAGCTCTCTAAGGTAACCTTTGAGGAACCCTTCTAGTAACCTTTAAGGGACCCTTATCGTATCCTTTAAGGAACTCTTAGAAGACCCTTCAAGGAACTCTTGTAGTATCCTTTACGGAACCCTTTAAGGTACCCTTTCAGGAACCCTTATGGTACCCCAGTACTTTACCCCGGCTCTTCCGCATTCGGCACTGGGAGCCCCGCACCCCAACTTAGTTGCTGAGTTCATAAGCCCAAAAGTGTACACTTCTAGTATTATAGTGGGTAATATTATCCCAAAAAGTGTAAGGTGTATCCACTCAGCTACTCAGACAAAACACCCTACTATGCTGGAATTGGGGCGCAAAGAGACAGGTTCGGGCTACGGCTTGGGAGACGCAATTCTCAGCCTTGCAGAAGGAACAACGCAAGCCCTTTAACCAACCCAATGTGTGACGAACCGCAGCAATCTGAACCCATTTGTCTCAACTTATGCCGGTTCCATGTGCCTCCCAGTAGTTGCCGCGAAGGGCAGACAAGCTGCCCCGTGACGATGACGTACGGGGTCGGGATGAATTGGTTGCTGCTGTTGGCCTCATGGCAGGCTGGAGCGTGTAGCTGTTGCATGCCTTAACCCCCTCAGCCCAGGCCGAAGCACTGAACCTGCCATGCACAAGTAAACGGAACGGCGCTATCTAAAATCTAAAGCCAAATGGTCCTCGAAAACCACATGTCGCCGGCCGAGACTTCGACCCCAAGTTCGCACAAAAGCCGGAATCCAAATCAATCGCTTCAGCTACGCGTAGGAGTTTGCCAAAGCCAAGACGGCAAAGCCAAATGCGACTTGTAAAGAACTGAAAGAGCCGTGCATTCGGTTCTTAAACCCTGCTACATCCTGAAATCTCCGAGACAAACTCCATGCCAGTTCGCCGGGAGATGCTCGTACATTTGCGGATCCACTGGCAGGTCAGGTCCCCAAGCATCGGGTGCGCCTCGGACAAGGTAAACTGGCTCACAGAAAAAGCAACGCAAGAGAAACGGGCATTCTTCCATTACAAGGTTCCCTCATTTACAAAACCCTCTGTATTACTACACCCCGCCTGGGGCACAGAGTTTGAGCTGGCATGTTTAATGGCCTCTGCTTTCCCCCTTCTTTCCTGTGGGCTTCTCTAACGTGCTCCACGAAAAATGCACAATGCTTGGTAGGGTCTGGGGTTTGAGCTTAGGCTTTATGAGGTTTCTTGTGGGTTCCATGCGGCTATTCAAGGGATTGGCCTTAACCACCAAACACATCCTCCCGAACCCCGCCGACCCTCCTCAACTTATCTGTTGGGCTGTCGATGGTTGCGACACTCGCCACAAGCAAGAACCTCGACGCTAAGCACCTAAGCATGCACAGCCGTACGAAGCGCACAGCAAAAAGCTTGACAAGACCCCTTCTGTCGCCCGAAACCCGGGACCCTCATCGAACGCATATGAAGACAGTCGAATTTTTTAATACCGAGTAGAGTGCTACTAGTATAATCTCTCATAATTTGGGATCTCAGCTAATATAATCTTCAATGACCCAAACCCGATCATGAGAGCCCAGGAGCAATCGCAGGGATGGAGCCAATAGTCGGCTGGCTGAGCGGTCCCCGGGTCATCCAGCACTAGGTACGGCTGACCCTCTTCGTCCTCTTCCTGAACAAAGGGTTCTGAAACGAGTTCCGTCACAATCTTAGGGGTATGTATGTATGTTTTGGATTTCGACCTGGCGCACTTCTCGATGTTTAGGGTTTCTGTGAAGTGGGTCTCTGAGACTTGGCCCCTATACCCAAGTAGGGGCTAGAGATTCCAGGCTTCGCGGGCTTTCTAACTGCACATGATTAACTCAATTGTGATCAAGCCTGATTTCATTCCGACCCCATGTAGGAAAAATCGCAAACAACATCAACCTGCGAGAATATCTCCTCCTCATCCAAGCCCCTACGTTATGCACGCCTGATCTTCGATCCAGGCCAACTCCTTCGAGGAACACCTGCTTGTTGAGCAAGTCTTTTCGCATTATTTTCCGTGCGGGTGTTTCCGGTGTTGGAGGCAACGGATTTCGACAGACTTGCAGCGGCGCTGTCTCAGCACTTCTCGACATTTCCGAAACCTTGCACACATCCGAGCAAGGATTTGGAGTATCCCATGGCATGGAACCGTGGAAAGCAAACACCATGACACAAGCGAGTCAAACCGGGCCCCAACCCGGCCTGATCCGCAGCAATTGCACGCTGATCCCTCGACTACTGTAGTGGTCACACCCGAGAGCTAGATCCCCGTACTTGGAGGTTAGTTAGTCCCCTAATATGGGTTATAAGTATAGTTACCCTACTTATAACCCTAGGTATACCTACCCATGAACCTCCAAGTAGTCTCCATAACACTGAACACACAACATAAAAGAACCGCAATCTTGAATCACTACGTGACGAAGGAGAAAGCTTCCAACCAAACCTTGAAGGGGGAAGCCCCTCCCTTACCTTGTCGATTTTCGGCATTAAAGCTATATTGAGTATCAATACCCTAAACCCTTAATCACTCAACCCTAAACTTGTCCATAGAGGCTTAGGACATACAGGTTCAGGTCAATCCCAAAGCCAAGAAGCCAGTCATCTGCGTATCAATTTTGTTCTAGTAGGAATACAATTAGGAATATGGCGGAGTTCGTGTATACCACTGTTATTGTTGGTATTAAACTTCAGAAGTTAGTGTTTGTGGGGCTCTAGAGGTAATCTCTGACATTTCTGGCTAGACTAGACATCATAGAGTCCGAGAGATTGGCAAGGTACTGGCCACTCTGACAGAAAACATACCTACAAACGAAAGTTGCACTACCGAGTCACTCACATGTTTCGGGAGTTAATTAATTCAGCACCAATGCCAGCTAAATCACCTTGTACTTCCAGCAGCCACCGGACCTTAATAATTAGACTAGGGTATGGGGTATATTATGTATATTCTACTATAATTATCTTAAGGAGCCCCCCAAAATAGGGCATCAGCAGCTAAAGTACTACCACTTCCCCAAATCTCCAAACAAGCTGCACACGCTTGAAACTAATTGTTAATTACAACTTTTACTGGGCACATACAGTATACAGTACCATTTTGAAACTGCCCGCCAGCGACTGAGCTTGGCACTGGAGAAGGGCATGCTCCACAGAGGAACTGCTGATGCACGCGTGCCGCGTGCCGCGGAGCTCGAAGAGGCCAAGGCCCTGTGGCATTCAAACTCACGGAGTCCTAGCAATGCGGTATCGGCGTACGGATGCGTGTCCACGTGCGTAATTATCGAGTTCTTTATGCATACACACACACACGACTTTATGTGTATATATATATATATATAACATATAAATGTGTGTGGTTGTGGTGTCTGTCCGTGCGTGCGTGTACTTATGATGAAATCTGTATGTATGCATGCATGCATGTACATAGGTATGCAGGTATATATAGGAACGTAGTTATGTCTTTTGGGTATGTGGGTATGTAGGTATGTAAATATGTGGGATGTAGTATGTCGTGTATTCGTATGCTATGTAGGTACTGTGCGCACGCACCCACGTAGACTTACATCTACACCACGCATATTAACATAACTAGATGTATACGTGGATATCGACATCCACACGTACATATACATGTCCACATACACATACGCCTGTACACATGCATGCAAGCATGTATACTTGTGCACATTAAGCATCTACTCGAATACATGCTTGGTGGATACAGGTGCTTACATGAAATGCTGGTCACGTTCCGTTCCTGCTGGCATGGAATGTTCATTCTGTCCCGTTGTCTTTTGCGCTTGCTCACTGCTACTCTTGGCTCACGTAATGCTGAGCTTCTGTTGCTGCGATCATGAACAGTATGTCGCGTCATTGATGCTGGTATTTGAGCACTTGTAAGTGTACCGGTGCCGCTATACGGACTGCTTGTTGTCCCAATATCTCGCAGCCAGGTCTGATTGAAGGATACCAGAATATACTGCAATATACTATAACATATACTGTGACATACTAATTATAACATACCATAATATACCATTTGTAGCAGTTCGTCAGGTATCCCGCTATACTACGTTTTTATACTTGTAACACAGGGCTTAGAGTCTCAGAGAGTTGGGGTTTTCCGGGCTTTGGGCTCGCGTGGTGCCTGCATGGCCTCCGCAAGATCAACGGCAGCAAACACGTTTTGCCCAAAGCGTTGCACTTAATATACGCAACATAGCACTCCGGCAGGATCCCACCATAGGGGCCTTAATAATTAGAATAGGGTTTTGGGGCATAGCATACTATAAGCACAATAAGGAACCCCCACAATAGCCTTGGTAAATGTTTAGGCCCCACTCATCTTCCATGGGCTTGATCAAGCTCTGGGTTTGCAGTTTGGGGGATTTCAACCCTCAACTGAGCAGTGCTAAGAACAACAAGACGCTGTGCGAGGATCCCCATGGTAATCAACACCGATAAAGCATACATAACCAGTCTTCAAATGCAAGTCATCCTAGCCTGCCAATCCTGCATCGTCAAAACCACCATTCAGAATCTTGATGTGATGCAAACGACTAGGAAAGCCTATGGACACTTGAAGGAGGACACCTCGAAGACAACGTGCAGGCGAGAAGTGTGCAGTCTGTAGAAAAGTCTTCTCTTGAGCTTCGGACATGCTGTTTGCGCAACATGCTTCTAGGGAGCGGATGCAAGACCGTTCTCGAGCATCGAGCTGATGGGTCCGCAGAATTCAAGGTTCGTCTGAAACTCAGATCCCGAATCACCTTAAACTTAGTGGCTGAGTACCCTAGCCCAAAGAAGTTTTATATAAACCCCAAAAGGTGAAAGGTTACCTACTCAGCTACTAAGTAAACCCTATAAACCTTACCTGCGGAGCCTTGTCGATGAAGTCTCCACTTGAGGGTGCCAGCAAAGCCCACTCGCCGGCACCGCAGCCACCCGCGGATCCCTCCCGAAGATACCTGGCTTTCGGGACAAGGCTCTGAAGTAAGGCTTTTAATTCTAAAGTCAGTCTTGCTTGCTGAGTTCATAAGCCCCAAAAAGTCTACACTTTCAGTTCTAGTGGGTAATATAATCCCCAAAAGTGTAAAGTGTATCCACTCAGCTGCGTACTAAGCAATCATCCTGATTATAATTAGGGGCACCTTGAGTCTTCCCGGGGCCGACGGGGAATCTTTGACGGGGCTGTTGTCCGCAGGCATTTTGAAACTTGCACGGGAAAGGTGGTGGAAGCTAATATAGGGGCCTTAATAATTAGAATAGGGTTTTGGGGCCCCTTATACTATGTTCGTAATAAGGAACCCCCAAGATAGTACGTATAGGTAAACATAGAAGGCCTCCTTGTTATAGTACCCTTATAGTTCCCTTATAGGACGCCTTTAAAGGAACCCTATTCTAATTATTTACGACCCCTGGAAACATCCATGGTGTTTTATAGCCAGCAAGCACCACTCAGATCTTTGAGTCGTCGAGGGTTCGGACATTAAGGCTGTGTGTGCGTGGCACTTTGTCATGCTGCGGTCGGGATCAACAACATGAAGCAAGGGCTTCGAACAATTTTTCGAGTTGTGTAGTGTCTTTGTGGAATTGAGGCGGCTCTTCTGGTGCTGTTTCCGACTAGTTGGACTGCCTTGAAGCTGTCGCCTGAGCCGTGCGTCAGCCTGCATCCCAATGTGTTGCGGTTCCCTGAAGCGCGAAAACTACGATCGAACGAAGACCCGGAACCGAAATTTTGTTGAGGCTTTCATCTACATGTTCCAAGCACAGCTAAGCTGCACCATGTCCTGCTGCGTCACATGCTCCCGGAGGTACACGATGCCACCCAACACTGCATCTCTGCCAAGAGGGCAGTAGGTACCGGCGAGGTACCAGTTATGCAGTGTCACTTTCATACCTGCCACTTCTGAACGCTGTCAGCTTTTACCTTTGGTATAGAGATAGCGGCATGGAACTAAGTCTAGTACACATGTTCTTGAGACAGTATGGCCCGCGTCAGTGTTGTCGTTGCTAGCATCAGTACATCATTTTCGTATCCACCGGATGTCCTTGGATTTCCTTTTTCGCAAGACAATTGACTAGCACAGTGAAGCAAACACAAGCCTTTCCCTATTCATAGCTTTCTTCGTGACCCACCACAGGTCCCCGGAATTTGATGGCGATCCAGATATGGGAGTTTCCGAAAATAGGGGACCCTAAACTAATATAGCACCCTAAATAGTAGGATCCTTATTATAAGGACCCCCAAATAAGGTACCCCCCTAATTGTCGGAAACTCCCATATGCTCACAGTCAGGACCTCCTAGACTCTAGACCTGATTCTGGCGGAACATCATCAACAACAACAGCACTTGTCACCATACTGCTGCGATGCCAGTCAGAAGAATAAACTATAGAGTAAACACTGGATCTTGAACAATAACCACAAGTCTAAAACCCCAGCCAAACCAAGACCCAAAACCAAAGCCGCCCGTTAGGCCCCGAAATTCCGTCCAGGCAGGGAGCAAGTACCCTCGTTGGTACAGTTGGTAACCTTGGCAACGACCGCAACGGGATTGCCATCGGAGCGAACATCATACCTGCACAATGAATTTTTTTGGTCACCGATACATGCCCTTTCCGTGAGGAATGCCGTGTAGGTCCAATGTAGGTTGCGATGTTAAGATTTCGAGCTTTTCGACAACCACGTTGTCTAGGGTATGGAGTTTAGCATTCAAGTAGATTTTAAGGTTTCGGGGACTTGCCTCAAGAAGCCCAGTTTTATTTGAAGTGCGGAGTGCGGGCCTTGGAGCGGGCGCAAGAAGGTTCGGGCTTGCGGGAGCTGCAATCCCGAATCGAATTCACTACACGCATAATGTAGGAACCTGATTAAGAAACCTTGGGCCTTTATTCGGGTTCCTTGTATGAACCCTACTGTTTTGGCGTTATAGGCCCAGGGTTTCTTAATCAGGTTCCTACATAAGGCATTTGATGCCTGATCTTCCTCTGCATCGACAAGACCGTCGCATTGTACCGGCTTGCATCTAGTTTTCCGGCTCTTCAGGCACGAGGCCGTGGCAACACACTCACACACGGCTGCATCTCCCCCAAACTGCGTAAAGCGGATCCATACCAAGACCCTTCCACCAGCAAGTCGACATTCCATGGACGAGCCCTATCGAAAGAAAAAGATGCTTCCCAACCCGCGCAGGATATTCACGTGCGATGGCTTCTTTAATTAAGCCCTGCACGCCTCAGCAAGCGAGCCCTCGTTAAGTGCCCATGCAGCCCCGATGACGTGCCCACTATGCCAGTTCCTTATTATAAGTATAGTATAATGGGCCCCGAAACCCTAGTTCCTTATTATAAGTATAGTATAATGGGCCCCGACACCCTATTCTAAATATTAAGGCCCCTATATTAAGCCAGTCTCGCCTCACACATTGGCTGTTAAACTTGTAGTTTGCACAGGTCTCGTCTGCGCGGCATTGGGATCGACACTTGGCCTCCACAGGCTCTAACATGTACTTACTATAGGGGCCTGCATAACTGAATAGGGTTTTGGGGAACATTATACTATGATTATTAACCCTAAACGCTAAACCTTACTATAATTATAATAAGGAACTAAGGAACCCCCAAATAATATGGGTAATTATTTAGGCCCGTATAGCAGGCCCTCGGGTTCAGGGTGCTTGGGATTTGGGGCTTCAGGGTTTAACGGGCCGAATTCGGGTTTCGGCATCGGGCTCCTGGGGGTGGTTTAGGGTTTAGGGTTTAGGGGTTTAGGGTTTAGGGTATTAAAACTGCGTGGCAAGCTCATCGGCAGCTGACCTGATCGGAAGTCAAGAAAATCGGCCGGCAGACAAGCCTGTCTACACTTAAACAGACAATGGCGTACAAGATTTAAGCTGGGATTAAGTGCTTGAGAACTATGAGTTCGAAAGGCTTGGTTCGGGCTCGTGGTCGTTGACATGGCATTGGTTGCTCTTCGCCTCCAAATTCCTGAACATTTCATCGGATTGGTTTCATTTTGTTACCAAGGACTCTCTCTGTCTGTCTCTCTCTCTCTCTATGTCTCTCGACGTGCCATCGCTACGTCCAGGCTTGGGACATCATGCGCAGGAACTAGGTCCCTAGGTGGTGCTTCCTTTCTATACTTCCCGCATCAACTTTGTATTCCTGCCTGCGCAACTGGGACTTGCAACCTGAGCTATCTAAGGCCCTGTCAGCAAAGAGATGTCTGCAAGCAGCATCCAACTTATGAAAGCGGAGATCCTCCGAATTTCACGCCTTCCACCCGACCCTAAACCCTAAACCCTAAACCGAGCCTCAACATCACTGGAAGATCCCGGCTCTCAGCCCTTACAGTCCTCGGTGTTGGCGCTGGAGTCAGGCATAGCGGTACCCTGCCGCCGCACACAGCTTTCGGCGATCCGCAAACATGGGCATTCGGAGTTCAATATTCTGCCTTTATAGCTATTCAGCGTGCACCTGCCAAGTATGGCTACATGGTGCAACCCGATCGAATGCTTGCAGCTGGAATATTGGAGTTCTTGGCCGAGGTTCACTATTTCTTGGCAGTGATGCTGCATGGGTTTGGGTTTCTCTCACCGAGCAGGGCCTATCATTCCATGTTGTGGCCGATGGGGCTCAAGATTCAACCTGGATGTAGCCGAACATCTGCAAATTACAGTAGAAGCCAGAAAGTTGGAACATCGATTTAGGATGATTCATGCTGGGATTCCCTATACTTTACTTTAAGGGCATGAGGCTAATGATGTTCCAACTTTCTGGCTTCTACTGTACCGCATTTTTCTGTTTGCAGAGCCGCAGCAGACAATTCCGTGAGGTTGCAGGGGACAACCGGCGTGTGGATCCGGATGAAGGCTTCACTAATTTGGCAATTTCAGATTTCATATGGGAGTTTCCGAAAATTGGGGGTACCTTATTTGGGGGTCCTTATAGTAAGGATCCTACTATTTAGGGTACTATATTAGGGTCCCCTATTTTCGGAAACTCTCATATGAGGAATGCTGTCGAAGGCTGTAAACGCTTTTGAGAAGAAGTAAAGAAACCAAAATTGCACACCCCGCATGGCTTGTGGGCGTTTTTGGGATTCAGGTGGCCCGGACGTTGTCGGCAAGCCACGACGTTTCAGAAATTAGGCTTAGGGCTCTAGCGTTTCACAGGTATGTCGGTAGTAAGTATGCCGCAGTGCGCCGTAATGGTGCTAAGGGCATGGAAAAACTCGAACAAGGCTGCAGCCTTGCCTTGATGTGCTGCGGAACCCAGCACACGGTATCCTGCACTACGATGCTCAGCGTCGCTTCCACCTGAGAAACATTTCAGACCCCGGGCTCTTGAGGGCTTTGGGATTGGCCCTAAACCCTAAACCCAAACCCTAAACCCAAAACCCTAAACCCAAAGCCCTAAACCCAAAGCCCAAAGCCCTAAACCCAAACCCTGAACCTCATTGTTCTGGGGATAAGGGACGGAAGGCTTGGGGTCATGCTACTGGGATTCAAGTTGCTGGGTTTGTGGATTCCGGCTGTATGCTAGCGCAGATATCGCTGCAGGGCTACATTCCATCAGTCGTGATCCAGTCCAGAGTTGGCAAGGCCCTTTCAGTGACTTCCGATGGTCCTACATGGGAGTTTCCGAAAATAGGGGACCCTAGACTAATATAGCACCCTAAATAGTAGGATCCTTACTATAAGGACCCCAAAATAAGGTACCCCCAATTTCCGGAAACTCCACCCTGAAGCCGAGGCTTTGAGGAGCAGTGGAGCGGCATCTCTCATGAGCCGGCTCGGCCCACATCGACCGCTTCCGAAAACCGAAATACGCTGAATTTAGGGGTTTAGGGTTTAGGGTTGCTGTGAAGACAGGAGGAGCCTACAGAATGCTTCGCACTTTGCATTGCCACGAATCTCCGAACTTCACGCAGCCTCAAGCAACCTCAAATCAAAAGACCCGGATGTACCTGGGAAAGGCTTGACCGGTCCCCTATCATGGGTGCTGGAAATACTAGAAACTTTATTCCTCATGGTTGAAGGATGCATCACAACCTCTATTTGCAGTATTAAGTGCTGAAGGGCGCGTCGGTAGGTCTCGAGCTAGAGAAACCAGTATGCTGCTCATGCAAAAAAGCTGGCAGCAATTGGCAGCATCTGAAGTACGATAGCTCCGTATGCTAGGACATATTATTACGAAACACGCTATCCGCTATCAGGTCCCGGTGTGCTGGCAAAACTATGCGAGCCGGCCAACAAAAACACCCCAGCGTGTCCTTGCCGTTCAAAAGGCTTTGCTGGTTCACACAAGCAACTGAGGGTGCGGAGCAACGAACAAGTCCCTATGGGCTTTATTGATAGTGGTTCCTGAGTATAACCAGAGTATAGAAACCACCGAACATCGTAGTCTATGGTCGGGTTTAGACCACATGGTTCTTACCATCTGCTCGACCGCAGCCTACATGCTGAGTATCCTGATCTATTCGGGACAAGTCAACGATGCTATTAGTCAGAAATAGATCTCAGATCATAGTTCTTGCAGCTTCACGCATTTTAGTACTCACAGCTCCCCACAGCCAGGTGAGGTCATGTCCGACAACTACACGCACTAGGGATCACTAGTTCAGGGCAGCTCGTCCGACGTCTTGCGCATAAGCAACAAACTATGAACGGACAACTGCGACGGGATGCTAGAACGAACCCAGATACGTACGAGTTTTGCCAAGAAGACCCTCAAAGTTCAGAACCTCTGATTCGTACCCGGTACGCCATAATGCGTACCACATATACCCCACGTCCTAAAACTGCTCAAATGCTCAGCCTTCTGGTTCCCTATGAGCCAGGGTGCCGGGGGGAGGTCTGGATCAGGAAAGATGCCGAAGACTCGACAGCTCAAAGTGAACGCCTGCGGGAACTTTGCGGTGTGAGGATGGGATGCTCTGGGCTTTACAATACCAGGTTTCATGAGTTTGGGATGAGGATCCAATGACGTCTTGCGGCACCCCATGGGTTCTCCTGCACGTCTGGACTGGAACTTGCCGATTGACGTGGCTCCGAAAAATGATTCAGGGGTGTTCTGAGAAGCCCCATGTTTAGGCCTCCGCATTGCAATCTGAGCCACTCCAAATAAACACGTCTCATGTCGAACTCCGGATCCGAGGTCTTCCTAGAAGTTTGGACGGCTTAACAGAGCTACTTGAAGGGGCAGGGGACTTAGTAAGTTGGTTATAAGTAGGGTTATAATTAGGGTAACTCCATTTAGGGCACTTATAACTTTACTTATGACCTACTTACTACTGTTGATGGACAAAATCCTGCATGACCCTAAGGACCCTAAACTATGGGAATTATGGTATATTCCTTATAATGGGTAATGCAGGATTTTCTCCATCAACAGTATGTCCCCTGCCCCTTCAAGTAGGGTTCAAAGCTCGAGGCTTGGAGCTTTCAACTTTGGAGTTCGCTAGGATTCATGTGGGAGTTTCCGAGACTTAGGGGGTACCTTAGGGTTCCTTTAAAGGGTTACTATAAGGGGACTACAAGGGTTCCTTTAAAGGGCTCTATAAGGGTTTAGAGTTTCCGAAAATTAGGGGTACCTTATTTGGGGGTCCTTATAATAAGGACTCTACTATTTAAGGCACTATATTTGGATCCCCTACTTTGGGAAACTCCCATCTGGGAATTGGAGCGGAGAGACTCACATGAAGAAGGTGCACCCATGTCGAACGAGGTTGAAGGGTCTTGAAGTTTCGCTTTGCACTTTTTGCATTTCGGGCCCGCATGAAACTATTCAGTCGGGTTTGAGGTTTAGGAAGTTTAGTGTTTAGGGAGGGTGCAGAAGCGTAGCCACGCCCCGAAGGGAAAGCAGACCCTGCCTTGCGCTGTGATCCCGTCACGCTAAGTGCATCGAAGACCTCACCTGGGCGTTCGTTCCGAAGGCATGGGTGGCAGCGGGCAAGCTTTATCACGCCTTCGCGCAAACCCCGAAGATATACCAGACTCTGCATCCGAACCTCCAAAGTAGGCCGAGCCCAAGTAACTTTGGCATGGTGTATTCAGGTTCTGGGTCCCTAGCGGCCCTTGCGATTGTCTCGTCACACATGAAACTGAGCGGAAACCGCCTCTAAGGTCCTGCCATCGCTGCCCAACTCGGGTCGGAGGGCCACAAACTTCTAGCCTGAAAGTACACACATGTCTCAAAGAAACACATGAGCGGCCAGTTCGTTAAGCAAGGTGACGAGATCCAGAGGATACTCCTTTCCCAACGGTCTCCAGAAATCCTACCAAAGTAAATTCCTTAGCCGGAACTTTCCTGTACTTGCACCAAGGCGCTCAGTGTGCTTGCTGGGGCCACGGTGATGGCTCCATCCGGACTGATGTCGAGGATCGGGTGGCCAGCAAGTAGTCCTCAGAAACGTCCCTAGCTCCCACCTGAGACCTCGTCTGTTACGGCTAAACAGCAGAGCATATACCGAAGCTGAAGCTTCTACATGTTCATGCAAAAAAGCAGTTTCTATGCTGCAAACGTCTGGCCAACAAATTAGATGCACGGCTTCTCATAGGGCGGCCGCATCGTTGTGCCTACGGGCGTCCAAGCGTCAGATCGTCTGGCGGATGACCCGTGCGTCTAAAGCTTACATGCTTCACCCAGAATCCTACAGTACGCTTTGGACTTGCCTTCGCGAGATTGTATATGACACGCAGTCAAGGTGACGGCTTCCGTAAACGCCCCCGTTGCAGCGTTGCTTGTCGAGAACGGCTGAACTATTCAATACACCCAAAGCCTGAACACGCAACCCTTTGGCGGCGGGATGCTGAAAGGATATTCAGCTGGTGGGAAAGGTGGGGAACATGGTCCAAAATTGGACTTACGGGCATAGCAATCGGCAACCTTGGCTGTGGGAGTCGGAGTAGACTCGTGGAAGTTAGACTGCTTCGTCAACCCCTCTACAGCTGAAGGCTTACAGATTTAGGGGCTTGCGCAGGGTGTAAGGATGTAAGATGAGCCGGAGCATAGTGGAGGCATGCTGATCGGACTCTATAAATGCCATGATGGAGCATAGAAGAAGCGGGACCCAAAAGACCACCTTGACACAAAGAATCCTTCTCATGGGTGTCTCTGCAACACAGGGGTAAGATCCTTAGCGAAGCAGAAGGGCCCATGCTCAAGACACGGTCGTAGGTGAACTTCGTAGATCCATCTGCTCCGGAAACGTCACATGCCATGGCAAAGGTCCTCGGTTTTTTTGGGATTTGGCGGGTTCCTGGAAAACTCGAGAGACACCTGGAGGTCTTGAAAGTACTACACCGGCAAATCGACATCCATCTCATGCAGGTTTCGGTTTTGCCTGGGACACCAGTCCTGCCTAGGGCGCACTGGCACGGTTCAGACAAAGGAGCATGTCACGCATGCGAGCCCTTACCCTTCACCCTGAACTCCCAAGCCGTCTATTCAAGGTCCCAGCGTGCAACACACAACTGAGCACCTCTCGGGTTCCGAGTCCTAGACCGAAGGCGATGATACGATCAGGGGTGAGGACAATTGAGGATCAGGAGTCGCAATACTTCAGGCAGAGAGCTTATTCTCCCAAAGAGGCAGACGAGCCTGCAAAGCAATCCACTCCAGAAGCTCAGGGTGCTCAAAGCCTCCCTCCTTGAACCTTCGTATGGAGGTCACTAGACTGGATAGCACGACTCCGTTGAAATCGTCCCGAAAAAATCACTGTAGCTACCCCAAAGCCTCCCAAACCCCAAACCCTAATGATGTCGTGCGCCCGTGCTAAACACAAGTCCTAAACGTAGTAATTATTTGGGCCCCTAAATTAAGCTAAAAAGTTCCCCAAAGTGAAGCTGGTGCCAGGGTGCCAGGGCTTCATGAGGCCCTGCTCCTTGTGCGGCTTGGGGCTCAGTGGGTGCAGCTCCTCACCAAGACTCACCGACACGGCCGCCAGGTCATACCTCATGTCTATAGGGGCCCTAATAGTTGGAATAGGCTTCCTTTATAAGGCTCCTTTAAAGGGCTAGGCAAGGGATCTAGAATAGAGCTCTATAAGGTAGGGGCCTTAATAATTAGAATAGGGTTTTGGGGTGATGCGGGCGAAAGCCTGTCAGCGAAGAGCGAAACGAAGGACGACATATGCATCCTCAAAGAATGTGTATATACACGCGTGTAAAGAAGACATCTATAACTTGCTGCAAAAAGATTGCGGAAGTCGACCCTTGCATCGAACAGGGCTTTGAGATATATAGAGATATATAAAAACTATAGTCATAACAAAGAACCCTCGAAATGGCAATGGTAATTATTTGGGCCCCTATAGTAGGGCATTTGGGGGCGTTCAGCACCTATCAGAATTACGGATGTTGTGCTAGGGATGTAAATTCAGAGACGTTTGGGGTCTACCACTATGACAGGCCCAGATTCGATTCGGGCCTGCAGAACCCATTGTATTGCTGCCTGAAACCTCTTAGTGACGCTAGGCCCTTCAACCGGCATGCTAAACCCTGAACGCGAGACCCTGACTTGATGTGAAGGGGGCTTCAGCTTCCTTGGGTTCAGAATTTCTGGTTCGGAGTTTTCGGTATATAGTGCAATCACTCGGTATGTGATAGGTCAAGTGATGTTGGGCCTAGTGCTCACATTAGGGCCTCAGGCTATGGAGTCTACGGTCCGGAACAGAAAGGTGTCAAGGCTGCGGGCAGCCACCCTCAAGTAAGCGCAAATTGGCCTATGCTCTAAGGTTCGCATCGGTGGATCTGGAAAGAACTTAAACCCAAAGCGGAAACCTCTAAACAAGCACAGCGAAAACCTACCCTGCGCTCGATGGGACTCATGATGCTTGGGGCAGGGCTTCGGCAAAGAGTAATTACCCATGCCTATTCAGACCCCTTTTTTTGAACCCGTACTGAGGCCGACCCCAATTAATTCAGACTCCACCCCTTGTAGTAGGGTCCCCTATAGGGCGATAACGAGTTGGATCATTTGACACAGGCATCCTCCGCAGAGGAAGAAGGAAACATGCAGAGCATTCAAGGTAGTGTAGGGGGCCATAATAATGGTTATACTGCGGTTCTGGTGAAGGGTAGCGCCATGTAACACTATAACAGTTTGTGTGAGGCTACAAGGATATTTTAAAGTACATTGCACTGCTCTAATCGGAATTGGGAGCCTGACATGCCGAAGCAAGCCCGACGCGTCGTGCCGATCCTTTCTTTGTAGGTTATGTCAAGTTATGTCAACTTATGGCAGCAAAAGGCATGGTGCCTGACCCAACCGAACCCCTCACTTGACTCCCTCCCCAAATTGCATGAAAAGTTGCTCCAGCTTGGGCCACGGTCGTGGGCGGATTGCCACGAAGGTGGTTTTGTGTCTCGGCATCATTGAGGCTTTGGGCATGTCCAACGTCCCAACATCAAGGAAGGTTCTAAAATGGTTCGGAACTGCTTTGGTGCGATCGGATCAATCTTTCACGCGCTTGGGAGATTTGGCCATATATTGTCGTCTGTTGGAAAGGTTGCTCAGGGTTTCACACGTTGAGTCAGCGAACACAACCGAAGTGGCAGACACACGCAATCCCCAGAAACCGGATGCCCAACACCCCGGGAAAATCCTCAATGGCGACCGTTGCAGTCAGCCGAGAAAACTTAGCCAGTCAGGGTGAAGCCTCACGAATAGACTTACAAAAGGACTCCTGAGAGACTCACCCTAGTCTCAGCATACAGGGGACTGCGTATGATCCAATGCAAGTCATTGGAATAGACTACACAACACATCCGTGGGGATGTTGTAGGAGTTGAGCTTGCTACATGCTGAGACGGCTTCTACAGTAGCAGTGATTCGGGCACCAGAGGAGAGTTCACACAGCTTCAACATGTCTAAGCCTGAGCCTTCCAAATGCAGCTGTCTGACCCAAACATCTAAGGTGGATTCCCAACAGTTTGAGTCAGGGCACTTCTTGTGTGCTTGCCAGGCCGTGACCATGCAAACGGCGCCATCCTCAACTTCAAAGCTTGCATCTACGCACTCTCCATCATCCATCCATCATCCATCCACTTAGCGGCCGCATCTTCGGACTCGACCGGAAGGACGCGTCCGGCACTTCAGAAAAAAAACTGAAGGTTCCCGAGCCACTGGGTTTACCGACTTGTGCCATGAATCCTAAAGCAGATGGGTTTAGGGTTTAGGGATGACTGTATCCTCAACCCTTCTCCACCTTCCATTGTGGATCGCTGGAGCCCGAGTGAGTGGGCCCTGTCCTGCCCGAAGAATTTGTCATCGGCGACGGAGACGCCTCCGTTCGCCCCGCTTGGAGCTGTGTAACCTCCAAGATACAGAGAAAAGCGCTCCTGATACAAGAACCTACTGGGGATGTGCAGCTCTACCGCGACTTATTGAAGCTCATGACACTGCTGTTGGATTATGTAAACCCTGGGCCGATAATGGAACATCTGGGCGAAACATGCTGTCGCCTTCTTTCTTGAGCATAGATTCAAGGATGCACTCCCCGTTACCTCCTTGCACGTGCTCCATGTAAGCTTCCCCGAATCCATCTCTACAGTAGTTAGCCGAAAAGGCGAAAAGGGATTACCAGAACTTGCATCTAATGCTCCTGTAAAACAGATATCAGCATGTTGGGGGGTGCTGCAGAACATGCGGAGACCAAGCAGCTCAATGCGCCATCGGATTCCACAATGCTCAGCCAGCTGACCTGTGGCTTGGGAACAAGGCTGCGAAAACGACTGTCGGTTCAGGGTAGATTTCGTCTCTCACATTCGCAAAAGGCAGGTTCAAATAACCGCGCATAGCCCAAAGGGTCCTATGTACCTGTATAGTAGAATCTAGGGTTTCGATATTAGGAATTACTATTCTGATCCAGGGAAGTATCCCCCATAGCAGTACATAGGACCCTTTGGGTAGTGCCTTTCCTTGCATTCCCAGAGAGCCCAATACCCCTTAATTAAGGAATATACCTTAAATTATAAGGGGTTTCATATTATAATTTAAGCTATATTCCTTAATTAAGGGATATTGGGTCCTCTGGGTTGCAACATCCGAATCCGAAAACCCTAGGATTCCCTAGTGCCAGTCTACAATCCGAAGACGCCAACTGGGAGTTTCCGAAAATTAGGGGTACCTTATTCTAGGGTCCTTATAATAAGGGTCCTATTACAAAAGGTACTATATAAGGGTCCCCTATTTTCGGAAACTCCCAACTAGAAGTTACAAAGGCACACTCCCACAGCAACGTCCCACCTCCGGGGCGCAGCCAAGTTCCTTTTTGAGTTGTTGAGGTGTGCAGGCTTGGGGGCTCCGGGACTACGCAAAAGGCATCGCTACCTTACTTGAAACCGTTCTATTTTTCCCCGATCTTTCAGGTGAACCCTTTCGAACCCTTAGTTATGTCAAAGCTCCTCCAGTTGAAACCCCATATTTCCTGCCTGTGGGATTTAGGGGTATCGAATTGTTTAAAGTTGAGGGTTTGGGGCCAAAGTGTTATAAGTACCGGGCCATGTGGAAGTCTACACCCAAGCGAAGCTCAGGCAGGCTGACCACAACGCTTTGATTCTGGACATCTGAAGGTTGTTAAGACCCTAAGCCCAAATTTACACCCTCGTTGAACGTGTGGGCGTTTTGGCATTTAAACGCTTCTTCAAAGAAACCACCTTTCAAACACTACTAACTGGACCTTTGCCTGGCTCGAGGACGAATCACGGACCCCTCATCCAAACTTTTGATGCCGTTAGCTCAGCGGAGACAGATTAGGCTTTATCCAAATGTGAGGTGCAAGCTAACCCAACCTTCAACCTACACTACACCTGGTACCCTCAAGCCTAGACCCCTCTCTGAAACAAAGATGCCCAAGTGCCCAAGATCCGAGACCAAGTCTCAAACTTCGACCAGCCGTTTCCACTTGTCTGTGGCATCTCCTTCTTATTGTCACTGTGGAAAAGCAGCGTGGCAGAGCCTCGACTGGGGATAAATGCTATTGGTGCTGGCTTTGCGTGTACTGTAAGGCTTGGGAGTCAATATGTAGGGCTTAATTAGGGGTGAAAGCGGTTGCAGTCTCGAGTTTGGTATGCTGCATCGTTCCCAGGCTTTCTCTGGGATTCTTTGCCTCACATGGCTCATGAAAAAAGTACACCTTCCAAAGAACCGCTCGGGAGTCCGTGTTTTCGCTTGCTTCATGGTCTGTTGCTAATGTAGCAACCTGATTAAGAGACCCTAGGCCTAGAACCCCAAAATAGCAGGATTTATACAAGGAGCCCCAAAAAGCCCAAGGTTTCTTGATCAGGTTCCTATATAATACCCTTATAGATCCCTTATAGCAACCCTTAAAAATCCTTGTAAAGGAACCCTGAGAAAAGGCCCAAGGTTTCTTAATCAGGTTCCGACATTAGCATCAACCGGCCGGCAAGTCCTCTCGCATCCCCTGCAGGGTTTCCGGTTGGGGCTAATATAAGGGCCTTAATAGTTAGAATAGGGCTCCTTTAAAGGGATCTATAGTAGGGGTGTATGAGATAGGGGCCTTAATCATTAGAATAGGGTTTTGGGGCCCATAATACTATAACTATAACAAGGAACCCCCGCAAAATAGTATTGGTAATTAGTAAGGCCCCCATATTAGCATCCCTTGAGGGGTTTATGGCTTGGGCTAGTTGCAACGTACACGTCATCTCAGGTATCCAGAAGCCAAACCTGCCGAAGCCCGCTTGAACCTTGACCACCAAATCCCAGAATCCCTAAACCCTTTTCGAGCATCTACTGCCACGCACTAGGCCGTGAATCCCTTCAGAAATCGCTCGTGGCTTGGCCCTAAACCCTGAACTAGCTTTCCACTCTTAGTACCCTCTGAGAATCTTAAACATAGCCCGCGAAGACTGCACATGTACGTCTCGGAAATATTGGCTCCATGATTGTACACCCTAGATGCTGAAACCCTGAACACTGTGAGCCCCAAACCGAAAGCCAGGCTCGTGCAAGCTCGCAGCTGTAGCTGAGCACGTCCGCGGCGATCGTCACCACTGAAGCCAAACTCACACCAGTTGCTTGGTGGGCCGTGACCTCGCACTCGAAGGAGAAAGCCTGCAAGATTCGGGGCTTTAGGGCTAGGTCACACTTTGGGATGTTGCGGTATTTCATCGACTAATCGAAATTTGCGCTTTCGGGCTGTGTGGCTTCGGGCTTGGCAAGTTCAGAAGGAGTTGGGATGCCGAGTCAAAGGTTTATCGGTTCCTGACACAAACCCCAAACCCACAGCTAGCAATGGGGCTCAAGTTACTTCACTATACTACCCCCCCTTTGAACCATGATAAAAATTGAGGTTTAAGATTCTCTGGAATTCTTTATGAAGCAACATACTGCCTACTTGAAGGGGCAGGGGACTTAGTAAGTAGGTTATAAGTAGAGCTATAAGTGCCCTAAATGGAGTTACCCTAATTATAACCCTACTTATAACCAACTTACTAAGTCCCCTNGCAGGGGACTTAGTAAGTAGGTTATAAGTAGAGCTATAAGTGCCCTAAATGGAGTTACCCTAATTATAACCCTACTTATAACCAACTTACTAAGTCCCCTGCCCCTTTCAAGTAGACCTTAAACCCTAAACCCTATAGATCCCTTTAAGGAAGCCTATAGATCCCTTTAAGGAGCCCTTTAGGAACCCTTACTAAGTCCCCTGCCCCTTCAAGTAAGGGGGCTATAGTTTAAGGCAGGCTCGGGCTCAAGGCTCCGGGGCCTCATCTGCGCAGTTGCCAGGGTTCATTAGATCCCAGCGGTCTAGGGTTTAGGGTAGTTTAGGGTTTAGTTTAGGGTTGAGGGTTTAGGGTGGTTTAGGGTGGTTCAGGGTTCAGGGTTTAGGTAGTTTAGGGTTTAGTTTAGGGTTTAGGGTTTAGGGTGGTTTAGGGTTCAGGGTTTAGGGTGGTTTAGGGTTTAGGGTTTAGTTTAGGGTTTACGAACTTTGAACATTGCAAACTACCTCGTGATTGGACTCAACAATGCCAAGCTGAAGAACTCCCTGAATGCCCGGCAAGCTCAGGCTGACGCTAAACTCCTCAATCCCATAATAACCCTAAACTAGTTCATGGTTGGGATAGGATTAAAAGTTTAAACTATTATTCCTTATTGGCTTTAAGTACCCATAAAATGTAAAATGTTACCCAACTGTGACACAGCAAACCGGCCCTAAACCCTGTGACCCGAAGCCCGCACTCCGAAGCCCCAAAGCCCCACACCCTAAACTCCTGAAGTGCCAAGACTGCTAAGACCTTCCCGAAACAGTACCACAAAATCCTTTTCAAGCACGGACTTGCAGTGTATGCCACAAAATCCTAAAGCCTAAACCGGATATGGATTGCTTTAAAACAATCCGGGCAAAATGGACCACAAAGGAGCGCCTCGATGGGTTTGGCCCGCCCTGGCATGTAGGAGATCACTCCTTCGCCGGCTCTTGCGACGAGGAGTAGTGGCAGTAGGTGCGGGCCCCCACAGGGGACCCACCCTTCAACAGCAATAGGAATGCATGTTGCTTGTTGCAAGTGTAGCAAAAGCTGGCCAAGCCGTAGGATTCCTCGCCTGAATGGATTGCATGTGGTGTTGCTGGAGGCTTTTTTGGGGGACCAGGTCTGGTCCCCGAAAGCACGGTTTTGGGGGTTAAAACTAGCGTTTTGGACCACGCCACGACCCCATTCTTTTCTTGGTTTCATGGAAGTGTGGAAGTGTGGTCGGAGAGTGTGTTGTTGGGGCTTGAACCGTTGTTGGGGAGCACGCAGCGACCGCACTTTTTCTTCAAACTCGACGGGAAAGAAAAAGCTAAACCGCAGGTGGTCGGATAGTACGAAAATGCTGTAGATACCGTGCAGAACGCAGGTGCTGCCAAGAAGGTTGTAACACTCCTAAAACCTGAAGTGCAACATCTAAACAAAGATGCCAACTGTACGTGGAAGGGGCTTCAACACCCCTAAAGCCCAGACCTCGGCGTAGGAGGGTTTGCTGTTGAAGTAGTGTGTGTTGTGTGCGCGCTAGGGTGTGGAGATATTGTTCGGGGTGTCCACGAAACAATGTCGTCATCATCCCCGAAAAACCGAGTTTTCGCAGAAAGCCATCCGAAATCCCAAGGTCGAGGTCGCAAAGTCCAGATGTAGGTTTAGTGACTGTATAAGATTGTCCGACATCACGAAAGTACTGTAAATACCGAGTAAAACGGCTCTTCTGGAGATATTGTTCGGGTGTCTGCATAACAATGTCGTCATCTTCGCCCCCCCCCAACCCGATCCGAAATGTGCCTGAATGCATCCATCATCATCATCATTGTCATTATCAGCATCCTCATCGTGATCATCTTTCTCCAACATGCTAAGAAGGTGGGTCCGGCAAGGGCAAGGGGCACCGGCCTAGCAGTAGTAGCAGTAGTAGTCGTCGTCGTAGCAGCGGCAGCAGCGTGAGCAGTAGTCTTATTACTACTTGTATTTCTGTTAGTATTACTGTTACACTCGCTATTCTTGCTACTATTGTCAACATTATTGCAGCTTCAATCACACAAAAAGGGCTCGAAACCCAAAACGCGCCAAGGCCGACACCCAGAATCCCGGAGAAAGTCTACACCCCACACCCTCAACACCGAAGATGCCGGAGCGTGCACCAACATAGCCAAGAACAGAATGAATCCCAAAACACGAATCCTACGCTCCACAAGCCCGCAGCCCTGAAACCCAAAGAATTCAAGCCCCCACTGAAGCCACAAGGCCTTAAAATTCCTTAAAACCTGAAGTCCTAAACCCAAAAAACCCTGCACAACCCCGAAGCTCTCCTGTAGAGCCGTCCATGGTCAGGTTGTGCGACGCCAGCTCGCACTTCGCATCCACGGTGTAGCGCTCGGCCGTGCGCGGTTCGGGCATCATCACCTGGAGTCCACGGTTTGAGGCCGAAGTACACTATACGGCGGTGATTGGCGCTGCGCAGAGAGAGAGAGAAGGCAAAGCCGGACACGAGAACACAGACAGACAAGCGACCGTGGGCTTAGATTTCGGGGATGGAAACGCGAAAAACCCTAAGCCCAAAACCCTGAAAACATGTCAAATGTGTTTTCTCGTAGTCGCTGGGCCGCTAGGCAGCTTCTTGGACTCTGTGGTGAACTTTCAGTGTGTGCTTGGAGGTTCAGGGTAGATATAAGTAGGGTAACTATACTTCTAACTCATATTAGGGGACTTATAACCCTACTTATAACTACCCTGAACCTCCAAGCACTGTGCGTGTCACGAACTGAGAAGACCTCACATGAGCCCAGTCGCGATATCGGAGTCGAGGGACCAGCGGCTGTTGGAATAGGAGAAAGGCGTCGGCCTGGGTTAATAATGAGGGGCTTTAAATGCGGTTGAGCAGCCTGAACATAAAAACCAAAGCCCCGATACGCCCTACAGCAGATCCTGCCGGCAAGATGCGTAACTACGCCACCGCCACACTGGCAGCAAGCCTCGTTGCTCGATTGGCCCCTCACCTTCTCGTCGCTGCAATCGCTCGCCGCCAGCTGCATGCAGGATTTTCCGTCCACGCTGAGCCTTTTGCACACACTGCTGAGACAAGCTATCAGACGATGAAGACAAACATTCACAACCACAGCAACAATCACACTTTTCTTGATCAGCAGAGCTCATAATGGTCGCAAGAGTTCTGCCAACTCGGATGTAGCAGTGCCTCTGAAACATACAAGTACGAGAAATCTGCGTCATGGCAAACGAAGTCAAATGTCCACAGCAACAACATCCCTAAACCCTAAACCCTAATTCACTAACAACATCAACATCGATGGGGAGACTCGTAGTCATTCCTACCCTGCAAAGTACCGCCAACATCCAAAGCAAAGAAATCCCAGTCCTAAGCCCCAAACTTGGAGGTTCAGGGGTAGATATGAGTAGGGTTATAAGTCCTCAATATGGGTTAGAAGTATAGTTACCCTACTTATAACCCTACTTATAACTACCCATGAACCTCCAAGTAAACCCCCACATGCTCCAAGGAGCCAGCCCCCGGAGCTCGTGCATGCCGTGCATTTGCCTTCACGCTTGATGAAGCCCTCGGCGCATTGCTGGCAGTTAGAACCGCCCGTGAAAGAGGCGCAACCAGCACAAGCCTGGGTCGTGGCTTCAGAAAGGGAGCTTGGATCAAGCACGATGGCTTAAGATGTCTATGCTACCGCTACCAATGGGCTTCTGCAGTTTCACGTTCCTCGGATTGGCGGCTTGCATGTAGACAGCTGTAGTAGCCGGTTGAAGGCTAAGTGAAGAACTGCAACGCTGATTTTGGGGAGACTAAGTATAACACGATATGACTTTCTGATCTTATTGAAAAGGCATGGGGCTCAGACGGCCATGGAACTTGTCTGAAAGGCCACAGCACAACCTGCCCTGACGACTCGGGCAGCTTAGCACATGCACGCTGGCAAAACAAACGTGCTCCAACAAAAACCGTCTGCATTTTGACGCCGTTCGGGTAGAAGCCGAAAGCACCAGCAGTCGAGTTGTAAGGACAACCAGGCACAGAGCGAAAGGAGCTATGCAGAAAATGAGTTTCGTCGGGTACAGAAAACAAATAAGCACACCCCAACAAGGACAAGCGGAATTGTACCAATGCAAATTACGCAAGCTACTGTTAGCAAACATGCGGTTGTGTGTGTGTGTGTGTGTCGACTCTGTCACCCCGCTGGTGCTCCGGTGATCTTGTCACTACAGCACTTCTTACATGTGTAATATATATACATATGCATTTCTTATTCTAAAATTTATGTACACATCCATCCATCCATCCATCCATATAATATATATATATATATGTATGTATGTATGTATGCATGTATGTATGTATATATGAGTAGGTATGTGCTGCTCGCCCACATTGCTCTGGCCACGCTTGGCACTGACTGACTGACATTCACACTCACACGCACGCACACACACACACACCATGTACAATTGTCACAGCCTGTTCTCCTGCCACCAAATGCGTTAAGCCGCACAAGCCCAAAAGGTTCACACCCTAGCCACAGAACGCTAAAGACAAGAAGACCAGCAACCACTTTCGATCTTGAACAGCAGGTCTCAGCCACTCCGGATGGCTGGAAATCCCTCAGCGTGACCTGACACATTCATGAAGGAAAGGCTTGTTCGGGCTTGGAAGTAACAGCCGAGAAGGGTGTGGAGTCGTTCGGATGCGCGGCTGAAGGGCGCCAATGCTGCAACCCCCCCCCCCCCCCCCCCCCACCCCCACCACATACACGCACAAGTGTTGTGTGATAAAGAAATGTTGTTTTTTTTTTTTGATGTTTTTTTTTTGTTTTTGTCTTTTGGGGGGTTGGGGTTTTGGGGTTGGGTTTTGTGGGGGGAGGGGGAAGGGGGGGGGGGGGTTGCAGCATTGNAGGGTTTCTTTCACTTGTGGCTATGTAGAGTTGAGGAGTTCTGATTTGGACTTTGTCGGTGGCAGGGGAAGGGGGGGGGGGGGGTGGGGGATTGGGGCCCCTCCTCCCGGCACCCCAAACCCCCCAGCGGTGCCTGACACCTGTGTGAAGGAAATGGTTGTTCGGGCTTGGGAGTAACAGCCGAGAAGGGTGTGGGGTCGTTCGGATGCGCGGCTGAAGGGCCCCAATGCCGCAACCCCCCCCCCCCCTTCCCCTGCCACCGACAAAGTCCAAATCAGAACTCCTCAACTCTACATAGGCACAAGTGAAAGAAACCCTTAGCAAAGAATGCATACTGTATTTGTCCCAAACCCTACTTGGAGGTTCATGGGTAGTTATAAGTAAGGTTACAATTAGGGTTAAGGCGGGAATGCCAAATCATTGATTTACGAAAAAAAGGGAAAATAGGAATTAGTATGTTTTCAAAAATAGGAATTGGTTGTAAAAAATAGTCAAAAAACAAGTAGTAAAAACATAGTAAAAAATAGGCTCCAAAAATACGAAAAAATAGGAGAACATAGGAAACAACAGACAACAGCTATTTTTTCATATTTTTCTTATTTTTTTCCTATTTTTTGTAAGAAAATTAGGAAAAAATAGAAAAAATAGGAGAAAAAACAAGGAAAAACGTAGGAAAAAAAAAGAAAAATATAAAAAATAGGAAATTGGAGAAATTCATAGGTTTGTCCTAGTTTCCTACTATTTTATTTTCCTTTTTTTTCTTCTATTTTTTCTATTTTTGTGGGAAAAATAGGGAAAAATTATAAACAAAAGTAGGAAATAGTAGGAAACTAAGACAAACCTATGAATTTCTCTAATTTACTATTTTTTCGTATTTTTCCTACAAAAATAGGAAAATAGGAAAGTAGTAGGAAACTCAGATAAACCTATGAATTTCTCAAGTTTCTCATTTTTCTTATTTTTTCACCTGTTTTTCCTATTCTTGGGATACCAATTCCTATTTTTCCGCCACCCGGATCCTATTTTTTTTTTGGATTCCTATTTTGGATTCCTATTTTTCCTAGTTTTGGCGTAGTCGGGTAACTATACTTACCACCCATATTAGGGGACAATAACCCCACTTACAACTACCCCTGAAGCAAAGGCCGCGCCTCTCCGCTCGCACACTTGGCCAAGTCCTGCGCAAACTGGAATAGGGGCCTTCGTAATTAGACTAGGGTTTCGGGGCCCATTATCCTATAACTATAATAAGGAAGCCCCAAAACAGTATTGGTAATTATTTAAGCCCCTATATTCATGCCAAAGAGGTGGGCATACGAGGAATACGAGTAGCAATACATGGGATTGTTTGGATAAGCCCTGAATGCTAAATCGACAATCAGCATCCGACCATCATCAGCACGAAAGGAATACACATATTCACAACATCCTGAACCCAGCCGCTGAGGCCACAGCCTAGAACCCTACGCCCTTCGGCCGGATAAAGCCCGTGCTTACATACACTCGCGAAAGCCAAACAACCCTAAACCCTAAACTGCGCCTGCTCTGTCTTCCTCTGCTGCAAGCTCGGGATCTCCACTGCTTGCCCTTTCACACTCGGAAGAGGTTGCGGCGATGGTTTGCGACCTGGTTTGAAGGAGTTTTAAAATGTAGGGTAAAGGATTAGAAAAGCGTTCGGGGACAGGAAATGCTGAGCAATTCCAGGATTCAAGGCGGAGCGCCTTCTGCGTTTCAGGCCGGACAGGTCTTGCGATTAAAAAGGAGCTAGTGTAACTGTACTCACCAAATCTCACCAATGTACCATGCAAAAACAATCGCATCAACGAGTAGTCGAAATACATTCATTGTTACGTCACCACAACCAGTAATCACACCTTATGTCTTGCATTTGGTATCAGCAGGATCACCATCGACCAAGAATCATGCCCGTCTGCATCCAGCCACCAGCACTCAACATCGTAGTTTCCGAGCGGCAACTGCTCCTGAGTTCGCTTGCATTCTGGTGCTGAGCCAAGATCGCTGGGAAGTCGAAACGGCCGCCGGGCACCTTTGTTGTCAGGGGCGCTTCCGTTAAGATCGCGGGAACGAAGCCTTTGTCGAGGCTTGCGGTTTAGGCTGTGGCAAAGACAAACCCAGAGTTGAACGAAGAGAAGTTTTGCTCAATGCTGCAGAGCTTCAGAGTTCCAGTACTCGTTCGTTTACTGGGTATCCCTCTGCAAGCCCTATCATATCCTGACGACTTCACTTGCACATTTTGGGACAAAACTCGCGGCCACAGGGCTGGCGCCAAGGGCTTAAGAATCAATCATAGTGGGACAATAACCCGAACGGCGAGCCGTGCAGAATCTGAAATCACCGGGTTCACGACCGGTCTAGGAGGAGCGGATGTACGTTGCTTGACAACAGGCAGCCAATGATGTTCGGGAGCTCACGCATACAACATCTTACCGCACCCGCAACATGTAACTGCAAGCCTTCCGTAACCCCCGCATGCCACCTACTACTTTCTACTTGAAGCTGTTACCTAACGCCTTGACAGTAAGCCCTTAAACCCCAGGTGCAGCAATGAGCGGGGGTTGTTCTAGTCAATGTTCAAAACATTCCAATTACCAGTAACACTAGGAAAAGAAAACTGAGACCCCTGCCTAAATCCTCAACAGCCCTTGACGTACAAAAACAAAATAAAGCCTTGAAACCCAAATGCAAAAAACAGTCGGATAGAGGGCCTTGGCCACCTGGCCGTTGCCTTGGGACCCTTCGAGCCGTGCCAGCTCCTGGCTTTGAAGGCCCGGATTGACAAGCTCATACTGACACGTGCACATATAGTAGAAGCCAGAAAGTTGGAACATCGTTATCCTCATACCCTTAAGGCCAAGTATAGGGGATCCCAGCAAGAATCATCCTAAATCCATGTTCCAACTTTCTGCGGTTCACTATATTTGAAAAATAAAAACACGAAATTTATATCTACATGTGCAGGCACATTTACATGTATATGTAAATGTATATGAATATGTGACCCGGGCAAAGCGTTCGAGCAACGAAGGTCCAATTGGGTTTTAAGATTTCCTGGGTCCTTTTTGCATGCTTTTCAAAGGAAAGACCATCAAAACTGTCGTACCTACACAGAGTATAAAGATACACACGCGCATTTGTATCCATGGACCTGTATACGCGCAACGTACTTGCGCAAGACCTCTCGCGGACCTGAAGACGACATACCCATGCGTAACCCCATGCTGCCAAGCGGAGCATGTAACCCGGTGAATAAAAATGCAAGACTCTGCAAGTCGCTTGATCTCAGCCCACGTCATCAATGACAAAAAGAAGGCTGCACCAACCCTAGGGTGTTTATTCTTGAACCCGTCCCATCGACCACCGTCGATTGCTAGTGCCCACGCCTTTCCATGGGCACAACCGATATTAAACCAATTAACCCGCCATCGATTGTATGCAATGCAGATTGCGCATGCACTGGCCTGAACATGCCTCAACTAGAAGCTTTAAAGCTTTTGAATACCAGCTGAAAACGCCCAGGCTCCTCCTTGAGACCCGCATCCTCGTTCTTGAGCTCTTTCAGTTCCTGCACAATTTTGCTGAAATTTGTGGCCTCGTCAAAAGTCGGGTTTGAGGGTCTAGTCGAGGGCGCGACAAACGATAGGGTCGTTATAGCTGAGATGAGCGCAGCTGTTTATGCAAGGTTTCGCTGGGTGGGCGAATGAAGCGTTCAGAAATCAGGCTCTCCTCTTCCATCTTTTCCATCACCTTCAGCACGTTATCCTCGAAACCTTCGCCACTAGCAGCAAAAGGGATGTGGGAGATCGTTCAGTTCAGGCATAATTGTGTGCCTCCAAAGCGGTGTTTGTTGCTCCAAGCTTGCGCGTCTGACGAACACGAGCGGATAACGCAAATGGCAAAACTCAGCGCGGTATGTGTGACAGCAATTCCCACGATGCCCAGAGATCAAACTTCGGCAAAACACATCTCAACACGAACATGTTTACGTCGAACCTGTCACCTGGACTCATGGTGCAAGACACAGATCAGCCATGCAGTCCATGCAACACAACATGACATGCAGAAACGGGCCGCAATACTCAGTTTTAACGAGACGGTCGCAAACCACAGCCCCCCTTTAAGTACATGTCCAGCCTGTGCCCTCATGTGCCCATATATTAGCTACTTGGTTTGACACATTGACGAGGCACTGCTCTTCTCCAGCGCTTTCGTCCCTTGTTTGGTCTGAAGAAGCCTGGCTCCCAGCGAAGCCTCCGGTGGAGTTTCCTCGGCGGAAGTGCTCAAAGACTCCAAGCTGTTTCTGCACTGCACTGACGTTTTCTGGGCCACAATCCGAAGGCACTTATTGATACACACACACCCACACACCCCCACACACACGAGACAATTCTAAGACGCACGGGTTCCGGAATGTGTGACGTGCATGATACTGAGGCGCTGCGCCCCTGGATGTCCCTGCTTCGTGATCGGCTTTGTTTCTGCAGCTGTATGAACATCAAACCCTCAACTGCATCACGAAAAACAAAACTGCGCTGTCAGGTCGTGTTCGGGGCCAAGGTCGGCACCAGGATAACTCGCAGCACGCTCATTTTTATGCGGCTGTTGGCACAGGGTATCGTCAGGTGGTAGCCACACCACTGTCAAGTTCTAGGGTGCCGGTGCCTATCGGTTGACGACATGGATGTGTGATGTGTGTCTCCAAACCCGTCTCGATCACACTGCTGGGCGCTGGGTGCACGCACGCACACAACCACGTGTACACAGGACATGGAGACAGAAACACACCTACATGGGCAATGGCTGGTTTGGACGTGCAAAGGCCATGATTGCAATGATTTAGTGTGTCGGGCGCTGGCTTGCGAATTCGAGTGTGACATGGTGGAACAATGTGGACGTACTCTCATGTGATGCAACTGCGCCTGCTACCGGTCCAGCTTGCCGTAGAGTTGGCCACCCCGACAGCCTCCAGCGGCTGCGGCACGAACAATTGGCAGCGCTCGTTGCGCTCGATGGCGGACATGATCGCGGAAGCGGTGTGCCGGCGCATCCCATCACCCTCCGACCTTCGTCCCAAGCACCACAAAGAGCTGTGGCCCGCCGCGCATGGGTTTGAGCCGTACGTGTATGTTTGCTGTTGTTACTGGTGCTGCTGCTGCAACTCCGCTTGCGGCCACCAGGAGCATCAGCCGCAGGGTTACGACGAAAACGACGACCACCACCCACCGGGATGGTGTGACGACGAAGGTCGAGCACGCGATCCAGCTTTGGGGCTCGTGTGGAGCGGCGCCGGCCAAGCTGACCCGAGGGCAGCGCTCGTGACGGCCTGCCGCACCGACACTGCCAGCATGGCCCACCAGCGCTTGGCCCTTCGCACGGCTGGCGAAGCTCGCTGGGCTCGGACACGGACAAGGTCTCTATGTGGGCGACTTTTGCCTTCCGTGGTTCTTCTTTTCTGTGCGGCCAGGTTTCCTGATGCGTCATTTTTGTTGGCGAGCGTGCTGAGAGGCCATTGAAGCTTCACAAGCAGCTTGGTAGGGTAACTATAGTTATAACCCAGATAAACCCTAAACCCCTATAGAACCCTTAAAGGAACCCTAAACGCCTCATAACCCTATACTTATAACAAGTAAACGCTCTTGAAATCTGAGCCCGGGTCCCCTGAAGGGGGCATTTCACAGTCCGAGGTCGAGGAGGCGATGAGCAAAAGTAACCAAAGAGTCACCTGCAGACTTTCGTCTAAGGAGTTACGACGCGCTTATCTTACCATAGGGGCCTTAATAATTAGAAAAGGGTTTTGGGGCCCATTTTACTATAATTATAATCAGGAACCCCAAAAATAGTATTGATAATTATTTAGGCTCTTATATTATGCACTACAGACTGGCGCTTTCAAGGGGTTCCTGTACAGTGTATTTCTATGTGCGTACAGATGGACACTTAGGGTCTGTTGGCGTCGAGGGCTCATAAACCTGTACAGAGTTCAGGGATTTAGAGGGATTAAGTCTCGGGTCTATTGGGGAGTTTCCGAAAATAGGGGACCCAAATACAGTACCCTAAATAGTAGGATCCTCATTATAAGGGCCCCAAATTAAGGTACCCTTATCTTCGGAAACTCCCAATTGGGCGCTGTAGGGTTCGAACTCTGGGGGTCAGGGCTTCAGAGAATTTTTATGGGAGTTTCCGAAAATTGGGGGTACCTCATTTTGGGGTCCTTACAAAAAGGATCCTACTATTTTGGGTGCCATATTAGGGTCCCCTATTTTCGGAAACGCCCTTATGGGTTTGAGACTATTGGAGTTTATCGGCTTTAAAATTCCAAGGGTTCAGGGCTTAGAGAGTTTATGACTTGGGGCCAAACTGGGCTTCACAGAGTCTAGACTCAGGTGTACAGGGTTATCGCAATTAGGACTTAGGATCTATTGAGGGTTGATTGGGTGTGGAGGACTTCGAGAAGGAGTGAACCTTGATCCCACTGACATTGGTCTCCGCTGCGGGAAAGCTCTGCACCACTAGCCACATGTCGACCGACGCCTTCACATATGTTTGGGATCATAGCAAACGTACGGACTAAACCCTAAACAACCCTAAACCCCTAAAGCCTCAACTTCGGCAGGTTCTACCTGCCACCCCGAAGTCTGCGCTGTAAATCGCGCCTCGCCTTGAACATCATCTCAGATACTGCCATCACCCAGGGATGGCAAAACGGTACTCACGCAAGAGTGTCTAAGGTAATTGCTGGTCTCTGAACCCAGCAAATTGCTGCGGAAATACCACGGAGATTGCTAGAGCTGCGGGTCCGGTACTCTAGAGATAGTAAAGGGTGCCTTAATAATTAGAACTGGGTTCGTTTAAGGGTCCCTTTACAGGCTTCCATAATATGGGGGCCTGAATTGTTAGAATAGGATTCCAAGGTAGCCGAAACAAGAGATGTACCAAGGGATCAAACTACCCTGCAGGAACCTAGAACTTAAGCGACACCGCTTCTTGGAGCAACATGCACCTAAGCCCAAAACTTGCAACCAACACTCTGGTCTCTGAGGAAACTTTGCCCTGTGACTTAGCCCTGTGCAAATGCAAGCCATAAAGTCAGACACTCTATTGGGAGGTTCATGGGTAGGTTGTAAGTACTTATAACCCATATTAGGTGACTTATAACCCCACTTATAACTACCCTAAATCCCAATAGAACCCCTAAGGGGGGGAACCCTAAGCCCCTATATAACACCACTTATAAATGCCAAACTAACCTCCAAGTAGCGCGATGTGCCCAGGTTTAGGGCTTAAGGTTTAGGGTTCCCAACATCTGCTATTCGGCTTGCGGGCGCTGGGGAAGGACGCTGAGGGCCTACTCTGGCTGTTGCTGTTGAGGGTTAAAGGCAGGGGTAGTTATAAGTGGGGCTAGAAGCCCGCTAATATGGGTTGTAAGTATAGTTACCCTACTTATAACCCTACTTGTAACTTGTGAAATCCATAGCGGTCTAAACCCTACAACCTAAGACGTCACACTTCAAAACCTATAGCTAAGCTCAAATGGAGGCCAGGATGTTTTCGATACTTATATATCTAAACCCACTGGACACGCTTTGCACACCATGACTATAAACCTTAAAATTGACACCCAGCAAGTACCTTAAATAGTTAGCTAGATAAATTGCTGTCTAATGACCCTTGTCATGAGTAATGATGGCTTGTGCTCATCACCAGCAACTACTACAAAGCCTGTACCGGATGCGCATGCTCGGGAAGGGACCACCAATGCTACGAATTGTCGACATGTTTCGACGATTAAGATAGCTCTAACATCCATGCCAGGCAGTGCTAGGCAGTACTTGTGCATAGCAGAAGCTTAGGTGAACTCGTGAACCTCGCGTGGCATGCAGGCACTGATCGAATGACCACCACTGACCCTTTCGAAAGAGCTGAGGCTAGCTACGGCTACAGTTTGCTTTGCCACCTTCCCAACTTATGTTCTGCTCCACCAAGTTCTGCTAGAAGTGAGTCTACGGCCTGAGGATCCTGCAAGTAGAGTATTGAAGGACAAGTATCATTTTGTCCTGAAGCCGTTGTCGCTTTGCGCTAATGAACAACAGAAGGCGCTCTTTCGCTACTTGGGGAGATGGCAATGTTTTGTAACAGCCCCTAGAGCCATGCTAAATCCACGACAGCTTTGTCACTTGCGCCGGACGCAGTGATTCTGCTAGGAAGCTACTGTCTTTCGCTGCTATCACTCAACCCTCAATGTTGAGAGCGGAACTCATCCGTCAATGCCTCGGACAGGAGGCAAATGCACAAGCACAGCACGGCTGCAAAATCAAACGAGTAGCAATGGCCTGGAGGACATATGGTCGAAATCACACACACGATTCAATTGGTCTGCAGTGGAAACCCAGATCAGAGACTAAACCCTAAACCCTATCGGAGAAAAAAGTTGGGAAAACCATATGAGGTGCTGAAACCTGTGCTCCGGCGTGAAGCAGCCGTGTGGAAAAGCACTCAAGCTTCCGGACGCCCCCACGCAAAGCTTCAAATCCTATGTCGACAACGTCGGGGATTCCTAATGTAGGAACCTTGATAATTAGAAGAGGATTTAGGGGAAATTATTGCATACATATGGTAAGGAACCTTGCGGAACCTAATATTGATGGCTGTTTCAGCTTCTGTATTCTACACCAAGGCCCAAACCCCCGACCCTCAAACACTAGGAACCAAAAGAAACTCGGAACGCCTTTAACCCCTAAACCCTGCACCCTGGCGCCTCTTCAGGGAGCATGATAGTAGAGGGTGAGGCCGTAGTCCGTGGCTGGTCCTGGCTTCATTTCGGCTGTGGGGTTTCTTTCAGGTTCATCCGAATCCCGAAACCATAGCTCCCCGCAGCTGGGCCCTTCGATAGAGACGTTTATGCCGAGAGTAGCGTGCCTGCCGCACAAAACTGGGCTCCGCTTGGATTTGTTGATGGCATGTTTTTGCCTGGGTTCGGGGTTTGGAAGCGCGTAAAACTCGAGTTTTCGATGCGCTAGTCGCTTGCGGCCGTGCGAGGCTCTTGGCCAGAAGCTTTGGCAAACATGGCGAAATCACCTCACCTGCTACACGGTTACACGAAACAGGGTTCCACATAGGTAATCTTAATATAGCGGAACCTTGATATGAGATGTTCTATAATGACGTGATATCACATGGTATGCTAAGATATGATGTGACATGATACCATATAGTATGCTATGCTATTAAGTGATTTGATATGATATGGTTCTGCACGAACCGGAAGTCCTTACCTCCCCCTTCACCTCAACCCCAAGACAAAACAAGCAAGAAGTAGAAAACAGTAGGTGCACTGATCCCCCTGCGTCAACCTTATCTCTGGAGACCCTTCTCGGGTGCCAAGCTTATGGCGCCAGATCTGAAAGGCTTTACATGACTCTACCCATAGGCCCCAAAGTAGTTCCTTTTTGGGAGTACCTTATAGAATTCTAAATATGAACCCCAAAAAGGAACTACTTTCAACCCTATGGGTATAGTGGTTGCGGTGCGGTTTGCGGGGTTCAGCATTTGTGCTCCGAGGCTTGAAGGGTTGATGATATGGGTGGTTGTCAACATTAGGGTCCCTTTTTGAGTACCCTAAATAATAGGTGCCATATTATAATAGGGACCCAAAAAGGGACCCTAATTTTGACAACCACCCATGTCAGGCATCATGAAGCCGTGGTAAATTGAGCTCATTCCCAGAAAAAACTTAGCGGAATGAGAGCACTAGCAAGTAAAGATGAGTAAGCTCTAAACGCCGACAGCCCCAAACCCTACACCTCCTCCATTTTTGGGAATTTAGGCCTGAATTTGAGGCTTAGGGATTTTTTGAAAACTTGAAGTTCAAGGCTTCGAAACAGCGAAGTTCTCCTGTGCAGACGGAACCCGCGCCCTCCGTACCAGTGACGCGCGTGTCCTCAGCTAAAGCCGGGGCCGGGCCCCCAAAAGCAGATAAGCATAAGAGGGTTAACCTTTTCAATTATGGTAGGGTTACCCCAAAAGGTTAAATAGGGAACCCAAAAAAGCACATAAAAGCACATGGGCGGTTGTGAAAATTAGGGTCCCTTTTTGGGTCCTTAATTCATAATAGGGCACCTAATATTTAGGGTACCCCAAAAGGGACCCTAATTTTGACAACCACCCACATAAGCATAAGCATTTTCAAGGGATATCCCTGGCTTATTGGGCTTCATTATAAGGGGGTTTATATGGGAGATCCCTATCCTAAGTTTTGCTTATGTGCTTTTTGGGGGCCCTATTGTCAGCGACAGGCCTGGGATCGGACCAGGGTTTCGATCCTGGGCTTTGAAGTAACCAGGGAGAAAACCAGGAACCCCCCGTTAAAGGCCCTCTAATAGAGCCCGTATGGTCCTGAATAGTGGGCATTTAGGGTATATTAGAGGGTAGTTGGGGGGTCTAGGAAGAGCATAGACTTTTCTTTCATAATCTCTCTTCTTCAAGAACCGGGCCCCAAAAAGTTCAAACTTTCTAAGATAGAGCTAATGTATAAGGCCAAAAAGTTTAAAGTTCCCCCGTTCATTTTCTAAGTAATGGTCCCCTGTAAGTACCAGGTCCCAAAAAATATTAAAGTCTGGTACTCCAAAGCCTGGCAGTTCCTTAAGTCAGAGGGGCCCAAGGATGCAGTTAGATGCGTTTATTTTCAAGCTAGGTAACATGTGGGGCCTGATTATACCCGGGGTGTTGAGGCAACATATTGTACCATAATCAGATGCCATAATCTGCAGACGGGGACTGTAAGGGGATACTACTCCTCAGAGTTTGCCGCCGAAGATGATCTTGCTCTGAAGCTGCCGCCAGGTGGCAGAGAGCTTGTCCACACCACCGGTGATAGCGCAGTTGCCTGGGAGGAAGAGCCGTCATCTCTGTTGGACTTAGAATCTATCGCTCTTGGGGTTTGGCTTCGCATTCTACAGGAAAAACACTAAACACCTCACACGGCTCAGTCTTCGAACCTGGCTGCCCCCATGGCTTACTACTGAAGGGCTTCAGACCACAAGACACCGAGTAAAGCTACGCTACTTCCACCCTGCTTCTGGAGCTTGACACCTCAAGCTTTCTTTCGAGACAGGCTCAGCCCAAACTATCACTAAAACCTTGACACAATCCTCCGCAATCCGGAACAGGAACAATTCGGCGAAACACCCACAGCACAAGCAAAGGGTCTGAGATGCAGGGTTCAGCATTTAGAAACTCCCCCAAGCTCGCAAAGGCTAGCACCCCGTTCAATTCCCCGGGTCGACGTGACCTCTCTTGGGGCATTCCTTACCTTTGGTTAGTAGGGAATGGAGGAATGGGGTACAATCATAACTGCTATTACTACCATTCCTCCATTCCCTGCTAACCAAAGGTAGGGCCAAACCGAAGCCGTGCGGCCATAGGTGTCGCTGCAGCCGTTGTTGCACATCGAGTGGCCCATCGACAACGTCGAATGGCAGTCCTTGCGTGGGGAGTTGTCGAAGTCACGGCAATGAAAACCATTGCAATTGCAACTGCGTAGATCTACCAATGGCGCAGTGATAGAGCTGGATTTATGCTTTCTTCGCCAAAGTCTCGCATCCATCATCGTCCAGCATGAAGGATCGGATGCCATCTTGATCCCGGTACCTTGCTAGAAAAAGAGTATGGAAAGTTACTTGGAGATTCAGGGGTAGTTATAGGTGGGGTTATAAATCCCCTAATATGGGTTATAAGTATAGTTGCCCTACTTATAGCCCTACTTATAATTACCCATGAACCTCCAAGTAGGAGAAAGATGTACGCTTCTTGGAGTCACCCTGAGCTCGGCCACCGTCTGCCCCGAACTACAGAGGCCCAGCCCTCTCAAAGTCAGAAGCCTCGCGCCTTACACACCCACGCAAACACGTCCTGCTTCGTTCAATACGGTTGATGGACAAAATCCTGCATGACCCTAAGGACCCTAAACTATGGGAATTATGGTATATTCCTTATTATGGGTCATGCAGGATTTTGTCCATCAACCGTATCACATGTCAAATCTCCGTTTCCTCCTTGGGTATCATTTTCTACCGCGTCCTCGCTCAATCATCGATGATCATCCCCCGCGCGGAAAAAGCGAGTCCCGTGGTCCTGGTACAGGAGTAAAGCACTACCCATAGGCCCCAAAGTAGTTCCTTTTTGGGGTTCATATTTAGAATTCTATAAGCTACTCCCAAAAAGGAGCTACTTTGGGGCCTATGGCTAGAGCCCAAGATTCTCTCAGTGACACAAAGCCTGAGCCGCAGACGAACACCCTAAACCCTAAACCCTAAAAAACCCTAAACCCTAAACCCTGAACCCTAAACCCTAAACCCTGAACCCTAAACCCTGAACCCTGAACCCTAAACCCTAAACCCTAAACCACAATCCAAAAGCCCTCCAAGAATCATCTCTAAGCCCCTTTTTTGTCGTGTGCTCAGTAGGAGACCGAGGAACAGTCAGTGCTCAATCCAGGCCAATGGCAACAACATTTAAAGACACTGCCACTGCTACTAATTGGCGATACGAATCTTGTGCTTTGTTCAACAACTGCAACCACTGTAGCGCTTGTGCTACTGCGAGATGCTGACACTGCATGAGGCGCCGTGCTTGGAGCGGCAGCAGTGTTAAGTCACAGCTTTGGGGTCCATTATGCTACTGGGTCGTGGCCATCCTCTCTTTACGACGTCACAAAGCTGAACCTCTGCATGTCGACTCCTCCCAACATCCAGCAAGAAACCACAGCCCAGGACCTAAGGCAAAAAAACCTGGCATGGCGAGCAAAAACTATTCTTAAGCTACTGGTCAAGCGCCTACTGCATGGTGAAAAGCATTCGCCCTCCAATGTGGGAGTTTCCGAAAATAAGGGGTACCTTATTCTGGGATCCTTATAATAAGGATCCTACTACTTAGGGTACTATATTATGGCGCCCTATTTTCGGAAAGTCGCAATATGCGAAGGACGCATGGACAAGAGCACAAAATGACCGAAGGAACGGCAAGAGGATGATACAAACGAAGCCTCAAGGCCCACAGAAACTTTCTGAACTCCCTGAGAAGCCCTATACCTAAATTTTCCGGCTGAGGCGCATGAGGGTGTCCTGGGCACTACTCGTCACGCTTCCCTGGCGGCGCAACTTGTTGCCACTGTTGCTTTAGGATCTACCGCAACCTCAACCAAACAGCGCAGTGCAGATAAGCATAAATCATGCAAAGTTCATGATGGAGGCATATATCCAATATAGCCGTTCTGACAAGTATGTCCTGGGTTGCAACTGTCAAGTACTCGCGCATGTGAAAGGCGCTTCGTCTTTCTGGTATGTGCATGCTCTGTCACCGTTCCCACTGCACAAACACACTCTGCAAATGGCAGCCGCAAGCCCGAGTCCCGAAAAAGCACACGGACACACCATGCTTACCTTTGGTTAGTAGGGAATGGAGGAATGGTAGTAATAGTCATAGTAGTTATAATTAACCAAAGGTAAGCATGATGATACTTTTCAGCGCTGAGGCGCAAACTGCGCACCAGAATCCGGAAGCACCGAATAACAGTAGCCGCCTAACACCCTAAACCCTAAACCCTAAAACCCTAAAGCCCTAAACCCTAAACCCTAAAACCCTAAACCCCAAAACCCTAAACCCCAAAACCCTAAACCCTAAAACGCTAAAGCCCTAAACCCCCGAAATGACAGTAACCGCCTCCGACACCCAAGGTATTACCATCCCGGGACCCACAGCCCAGCTTTTCCCCAAGGGATCCTCGACTTGGAGGTCCAGGGGTAGTTATAAGTGGGGATATATAGGGGCTTAGGGTTCCTTTAAGGGTTCTTTGCGCCCAGGAAACCTTCACCGAAACCTATGATTGGGTCAGGGTATACTATATTAGTTTAAATATGTAAGGGGAATGGGCCTCTACTAAATTCATGTGTATTACCTCCCATTGCGGAGCCTTGATCACACGGGGTGACCACTCGGTCCCCGATTCTTTCTGCGTGGTGGTGCCGTACCTTCCGCAACGACGGTTTAAGGCCTAGATTTACAGGCTCAGTAAAGTTTATTATTTGGAGTTTACAACTTAACTAGGGCGCAAGAAGTGCATGTGACGGGGAGTCTAGCGAATTATGTATAGTATAGGGTTCCTTCCGGCGTTGAAGGATACTAAGCATGACTCGTTAACAGCTTTACGTGAAGTGTATGATATATCGGTGTGCGAGTATCGTCCCGTCCTTCGGTGCTTTTGTGGGTTCCAGAGTATGGGATAGAATATTTCGAAGGGTCATCGAGGGCCGCACGACGGAAGTGGAGATTCGCAGCGCCGAGGCCCTACTGTAAACGGCGCCCCATGCAACGCTAACACTTTACGCCACAAGATCCTAAGTCCTAACCCCTAAACGACTTCCAGCTTGAAGCTTTTTTTTGTCATGCTGGGGGGGTGGGGGGGCCGGAGCAACGTTGGGATCCTTGGTTGCAAGTTTAAACCCCCCCCCCAACTTTATAACGTGCTGGGATCACGAAGACGAAGGCCTTTGGCACAGGCTTGCTGCTCTGCTCTCTGTCAATTAAGGGTGCGATTCGGTATTTGAGCGTTCCGGCCCGACTCGAGGCCCCCCACGGGCTTAAGCTCCCAGCCTAGTGTGTGCGGTCATGTCGTTCCACGTGCTGAAGCGGCTCGGGATGTTTAGGGTACTTGGGTTCGGGCCTCGGTTCACTAGAGCTGCACACGAGCTCAGGCAACTCCGAAATATCAGTTCTGCAACTTCAACACCGCTATGTCTCCCAGGCCTCCGAAGGCCTAAGACTTCAAGCCAAAAGCCCTAAGGCCCTAAGGCCGAAAACCCTAAAATCCCAAACCCCCAACCCGAACATTGAGCCCTGGAGCTCAAAGCTCAAACCTCCAGTCTCTGAAGCCCCCAACCGGCGGCCTGAACGCCTTGAAGGCGGCATGTGCCACCTGTGCTTCGAGGTAGCTATATTGAAAAGAAGAGGGCCAGGGATTGAGATATGTAATATACTAGAATCATAGAGGAACCAGAGATCAACGAACATCTTTCCCAATTCAATTCTTCGACCCCGATCAAAAACATCGGCAGACGAGGGCTTGCAGATGTCTGTAGGGTTCTGAAATTTGTCAGATTGTTTTGCCCTTTCTTGGGGCGGAGCGACGTTGAAGGCGTCATCGGGTCGGTCTGGTGGGTCTGGATGTTTTGAAAACTGAGGATCTGCAATCCACATGACGGCTAAGAAAGACTGCTGGCTTTGGACTCCTTGTCGGTTCTTCCCTAGAACCTCCAGTCATATTCCCTCAACCTTCAAACCCTAATATCCTTCCTTCAAGGCTTCGGAAAACAGGCCCAGTCCAGTCCTCAATTTCTAGACTCACACGGCCGGCCTGCGACCTAAGCCCAGTGTGAGTATCCTCTGATGGTGCTGTCTTATTGGCAAGCACCATCTTCGTAGTGCTGCTCATGTGAAGATACAGATCTATTAACGCCTGCAGCCGATCCCTGCAATAACAGTTGTGAAGGACACCATGCAACCACCAAGTCTAGCACTTTTGGCTCCGTTCGCTTCGGAACCCTTGCGGGCCCAAAGCCAAAATCCGAGCTGTGGTCATCGAAACCTCAATGATGAACCCTTACTAGCTGTAGCCACCAAGCCTAAGCTAAACCGAAAAGCACTAAACTCTGAAATCCAACCTGAATCTCTAAACTCCACGGAGTATCCCCTAAACCCTAAACCCAACATAAACCTTCACAAGGAGTACTAGAAGCCTCCAGTTCTCGTTCTGCGAAGTGGGAGCCCTTCACCCTCGACCCCCCCAAACCCTCACGAGCATCATTCGAATCAGCATCTACACTACTGTGGCTTAGTTTATTGAAGCTCCCATATACAGAAACCTAAGCCGCTAGCGACCTAAACCCGAAACCTGTAATCACCCTTTCACGAACATCTTCACCGCCCGTAATGTAGGCGCCCCGGTTTGAGAATTGAGAAGCCTTAGTGCAGCCGAATAACTGGGTTGCTGCTGTCGAACTTCCACTCGAACTGATTGCCCTGGTCATCCTCCGAGGCTTCAAGAGCTAACATTTAGGGATATCCCACCCGAAAGTTTATGTTTGGGTGCATATCAAAGTTTTCCGAGGGAGCGTCGGAGCGCCGGGAGGGGGTTAGGATTCAGAGTTTCGGGGAGTTTGAGGCTTTGAGGTTTAGGCGGGTGTGTTAGGAGGTGTTGCAGTGGTGCTGGTTTTCTGACCGGAGTTTGGATTTGCACTGACTTAACATTGATAGAACCCTTGCCATGTCAGCACAACATTGGCCCTACCTTGCAGCCAGCATCAGGAGAGGTTGTCGATTCGGATGGAATCCACGGCTGTTTGTTCGAAAAGCATAGGACCGGATCTTTGAACGCTCGATCGCAGATTAATCGAACCTTCAGGCGCACCTCCGAAGCCGCCGAAGCGCCTTTCAATTTCTTGAAAGCTCCAAGTTCTAAAACTACGCTGATGGAAGCAAGAGGCCACAGCCAGCAGGAGCAAGCCCTTCTCTTCCACCTGCCGATGGATGAAAATCTACATTCAATGGTGTGAAATATCTGGAGCCCTCCTAGCGACATTTGTGAACAAGGGTTGATCCATCTACGGCTCGTCAGAGGGTGCAGAATCCGGACTGGTTGAGCTACACGCATGAGTTGAAACCTGATGCATGTCTCCTCCACACGCAAAATCTCTGTGTTTCTTTCTTGGCATCTTTGCTCGCGCAAAAAGTCCTGATAACTAGATTGTACAGAAATATATTGAGAGTAAGGTTGGGGACTCTACGCCAACCACCGAAATCGAAGAGAAATGCCGCCGTCTGCGGCCTCGGGGAGCTTCTGAAAGCACACCTCGTCCGAGGACTTGCCTCCGGGTGGCGTTGGCTTCAGGGTTTAGTTTCGCTTTCAGGTCGCGGAACCACGGAAATATCCTAGGTCCTATTTCTGGCACTTTGTACAGTACCTATCCATAAACACAATTCTGAATCATAACAAGCACCCAGAAGAGCTACAGTGCGTGGTCCCGTTAAAGTCCTATAGCCAAACGGGAAAGCGCGAGTTTGCAAGCTCCAGGCAGACGACAGTAGCCCTTAGGTTTAGGCGTTCGGCTTCTGGGCTATTTTTAGCCTTTAAGGCCAACGATGGCCACAGGCTTTTTTAAACCCTACAAATGTCTTCAACCCTATACACGCCATGCTAGCACACCATGAAGGAAAAGCTGAGCAAAGGGCAGTCGCCGTAGCTGTCGCCCAAGACGTCTTTCTTGCCTTGAGCCGTGTACATATTTCCATTTATTTGTACAGGACATTCTACGGACTCGCGAATGCAGCAACAACAGCAACATTGGATCGCGGTGGCTTTAAGTGCTTGTTTTGGTGGATTGCGGGGTTCAGTCTCTTGGTTGAGGGATCATCCAAAGAACACATGTCTAAATGATGGAGTCCAAGACAACTCGGGTAGACTTGCAGTGTCTCTGGAAACCTGAAACCCAAGCCTACATTCTGCGGCCCAAGCTGCCTGTTGGCCAAGCGGCACCCTTGGAGAACCACCAAAACTTCTCGTACTTCGTGCCGTCCACCGTGATGGAACCAAAGGTCTGGCAGAGCTTTAGGGTGGAAGGACTTAGTCTTTAAGGGTTTTCAGGTCTGGAGTGCGCGCTTGTCATGAGTAAAGAGATGCAGGTTTATCGGGACCGTGGGGTAGAGGATGCACGGAGGTCAGGTTCCTGTAGAAGCTCCCCCGATCCCGCTTCACCGTGCACCTTCTGCGCGTCCTTGGCGGAGTCCACGTCGACGTGAGCGGTGGGCTAAGCAGAAGGGACTTTTGTCACTAAAATAGGGGCCTTAATTTACCTTAATAATTAGAATAGGGTTTTGGGGCTGATTGCACTTTTATTGTGATAAGGAGCCCACAAAATAGTATAGGTAAATATCAGGCCCCTATATTACCTTTTGGGGGTCCGGTAAGGGAATGGCCTAACCCAACCCTTCATCAGGTCCTCTGATCTCCTTCGAGAAGCGTCCGATTACGTCCGATTGCCTTTGCTGCACCTATGCTTGGAGGTTCATGGGTAGTTATAAGTAGGGTTATCAGTAGGGTAACTATACTTCTAACCCATATTAGGGGACTTATAACCCCACTTATAACTACCCGTGAACCTCCAAGTGTGCCTGTGTTTTTTAGTTACGATGTGTGCAGTATGAATCAGTATAAAGTAACAGCGCTCGAGACCGTGTCAGACTGGGGGTCGCGGCTTTGAAGTCTGGACTTGGCGGTCTGGAGCCCACTAAGAGGCGGGGACCTCGCCCCCTCTCCAGTAGGTTCTGTTGAGCATAACAGCATAACAGATCCGTATTGGATAGATAAGCCTATATGTAAAATCAATCTTCCTCAAGGCCACACACAAGCCACCACGCATGACACGCAGTGCCCCACCCCGCACCCTATGACCAAGACACAAAGCGACGTGCATAGGCATCGCCGACACCTCTTCTGCAATATCATCCCACACATAATTACCAGTCAGACACCAACAGGACCCGGATGACAAGCTCTCTCTCCTTCTCTCCCTTTTTCCTCTCTCTCACACACGTACAAACCCAAAAAAGGCCTGTCAAACCCCTGTCGAGCCCCCAAAAAAACACTGGGCTCCCCGGGCGTGGTAGTAGTACAACATCAGGCCGTGGTCTTCTGCAGGTCCTGGGCTGACCGCCAGCATCGGCACATATAACTAGAGTAACTAGAGGTTGCAGGAAGGCTTTATTAGAACGAGGCCGGCAGGGGGCATAGAGGTTTATACGCTGTGTTGTTTTGCGGCCGCAGAAAAGAAGGGTTTCCATCGAAATATGACATGACCAGCGCTACAGCAACAGTCACCTGGTTTCAGCTATCGTGGCTTGGGGGCTTTACGGATTCTATAGAGGTGGGCATGTTGCTCTCAGCTTTCAGGGCATACTCTTCTTAGATGAAGCGGCTGGGATCTTTTTGCAAAAGCTTTGACTTCAGGAGGGGCTTAGGGCTATGCCGGGCTACTACATGGGTCTACGAGCTACTCTGAGGGTCCCTTCAAAAAGCCACTGCTGGGCCTGTGGAAACGACAACGAAACCCTGGCAAACCCTGCCAGGCTAAAGGCACACCCAAGACAATCCGAACTGGTTGAGTGTGGACCCCGAAGGAACCCAAAGAAAAGACACAGTGCCCATCAATGAAAGACCGATGCAAGTCTAGTGATGTAAACTGTTCCCAAGCACGATATGGGAGTTTCCGAAAATAGGGGACCCTAACATGGTACCCTAAATAGTAGGATCCTTATTTATAAGGACCCCAAAATAAGGTACCCCTGATTTTCGGAAACTCCCATAGAAGCTAGACTGCAGAACCCTGAACCCTGAGGCTCCACACTCTGCGCCCTAGATCTTATGCACAGCATGCTGAGCCCCCCATAGCGCTTAACCCTAAACTCCCTAAACCCTAAGCCCTCGTATCCCTCAACCCTTCATACTTTCGATCCCAGATCTGAAAAACACCAAACACTCACAGGTGCATTGCGGTATATCTTGCTGCATGAATATTGGCACCCCAAGGAGTTTCGAATGCCATTTTTGGTTAAAAAACCACAAAAACCCCGGACCCTAAAAACACTCTAAATCCCTAAACCCACTAAACCCTGAACCCTAAAGCCCTAAAACCCAAACTCCTGGAACCTATAAACAGCTAAAACCCACACCCAAAAATCGATGCCCGGCGGAGCTCCAGTGCACTGCGCCCCGGCACCAGCGGTACCCGTCTCCTTGCGATCCTGGAATGCTCGGGTTTTAGGGGTTGAGGGTTTTGGGGTTTGAGGGCTCAGGGTTTAGGGTTTTACTCCCTGGTGCTTACTCAGTAGGGAATCTGGGAATGGATATTGAGGACGATTATTGGGGATTATATAGGGGCTACTATAGGGATCCATTCCCCCATTCCCTACTAAGAACCAGACAGTCAACGGCCTTAAGGGTTTTTTGAGGAACTTAGTGGGTGCCAGGTTTAGGGGGGAGGGCTGCCCCGAAAAAGGTCTTCCCCCCTTTTTTTTTTTTTTTGGGGGGGGGNGGGGGGGGGGGGTGAGGGGGCTTACATTATGAATCTATTTTTTAATAGTAAGGCCCCTATATTGAGTCCCTATATCTTGAGTGTCTTGAAGGATTTAGGGGTGTCGGGTCTAGGGCTTAGGGCTGAGGGCTTGCCCTGCCATTCCCCATGGCTCCCAGGTTTGGGATTTTATGGTTATTCCCAAACGCTTCAAGGACTCACATCTTTATTGCTTGAAAGCTCAAATCACCTGGGTGTAGTAGTACACCAGTTGATGATTATGGGTACATTCGGCTATGGTGGCCTTGCGGGTAACCCGGCACTCTCGATTCTTCACATGGGCCTTGGGGCGTTTCAGGCTTCCGCGACTGGGGTTCGCAAGACTGTGGGAATACTTCGGGGCTGGCAAAGGGATCTTTGCAGGGCCTTTCGTGGCATATCGGATACGTAAGTTCGCGCTGGTGGTGGTGATCCTATTCCGTTTGGGTAAACGGCGTGGCATCTTTGCACAGCAAGCCTCTGAAAGGGCCAAGGGTTTGTGGCTGCTGTTTCCGGTGCTTCCGTGTTCTGCACGCGTGTATGGGGAGTATCTAGCAGTATACAATCTGTCGTCGTTGCGAGATGTCTTTGCCACTTGACTTCGACGTCTTCTTCTTTCGTTCACAGGCTCCAACGCCCGCCGATAGGCCCATCCCTCCCCTAAACCCATCACCCCGAACTTTGGGGGAGGGAGGCCTTCAAGGGAATCCCCAAAGTGAGCCCGGGCGAACTCCCATCCCCTGCAACGGCACCCCAAACTCCATACCTTAACCTACCAAACCCTACAGTTCTTATTATAAAAAAACCCTAATATTTACTATAAACCCCTAATATGGAGTTTATAGGGACCCTACAAAAAAAGAAGGTTTTGGTAGGTTAAGGTAGTATACAGTACTCTAAACCGCGAAAGTCCATAAACACCCAGAACTCGCTCGAGGGGCCGAGAGCTTGTCTACACCACCTTTGATCTTGCAGTTGCCTCGGTGCCATTTCTGAGAACCGTTACGATTACACGGGTTTTAGGGGCTTGGGGGTTTACCCTAGACCCTAGACCCTAAACCCCAAACCCCATACCCCTAAACCCTAAACCCCAAACCCCTAAACCCTAAACCCCAAACCCCTAAACCCCTAAACCCCAAAGCCCCAAACCCTAAACCCCAAACCCTAAACCCCAAAGCCCTAAACCCCAAAGCCCCAAACCCTAAACCCCTAGACCGTGAGAACCTCGGGGTTGAAGGGTTCAGGGCTGAGGGCGTTCGGGCTTGACTCGGGCATGGTACACAGCTTGGGGCTAGTTCGAAGCCGGGTTCGGGAACTCTATGGGAACTCTAATGTTCGAACCCAGGGTTCGGAAACTCCATATTCGAACTCTGATGGTTTCTGCTTGCTGGGTTTTCTGACTTTAGCGAGGTTGCTTTAGTCGGCGAGTCCCCTCGCAAGGGACCTAAGGTCAAACTCACTCATCCTTGAAACACGCAAATATTCCCATGATGAACCACATTTCTATACTAGCAACAGCACAAACAGAATAATTTTGCCGACCGAACTGAGCACACTCGCATGCCCGGTCCTCAACTCAAACGCGAAACCCGTCTGCGGAGGCTCACGCTTCAAAATATTCACAAATGGTACCCAGGTCCCCTTTCCTCCGAAACCCGACCGTACAAGAGTCCAGTGGCCGTAGGTGTCGTCGCAGCTGTCTGCGCACATGGCGTGGCCCATGGAGAGTGTCGAATGGCAATCCTCGGTTTAGGGGGCTACAGTGCTACAGGGTGTAGCGATTTTGGAATCCCTCGATGTAGACCGTAATGCGTAATGCTGTTAAAATGCCTGCGGCAGCAAAGGGCCGCGAAATTGGGAGTTAAAGCCTACCAGAACCCCCAAGTACCCTTTAAAGGGCTCTTCTTAGATTCCTCATTAAGAGGTAGTTAGGGGCTACAATAAAGGGTAGTTGGGGGGTCTAGGTATGCTGAGAACCCTTATAGCCTTTACCCGCCCAAAGCCCTTCAGGCTTCAGGAACTGAAAGCAGAGGGTGATGGGCTTCCTAAACCCTGGACCCTTCTTGGAGGTTCAGGGGTAGTTATAAGTGGGGTTATAAGTCCCCTAATATGGGTTATAAGTATAGTTACCCTACTTATAACCCTACTTATTCCTTGAAGCTCCAAGTAGCTACCACGACGACGCCGACTACTGCTAGCCCTACTTCTACTACTACTGCTTCATTTTCTTCTTACTCCACACTGACTCTGCTCTTACCAGTTCCATGAACCTGAAAGGCAAAGGCTCTGAGACTGGTGAAACATATTAATATGGGAGTTTCCGAAAATAGGGGACCCTAATATAGTACTCTAAATAGTAGGATCCTTATTATAAGGACCCCCAAATAAGGTACCCCTAGTTTTCGGAAACTCCCATATAGGTTCAATGGTGACGGACTGGCTTTTCGAACTCGGAGCCGCATTGCTTTCGGGTTTACGGGATCTGGTTGCTAACAGGGTAGGGGGCTTCGGGTTCAAGAGGTAACCTTTACAGGGCTTGGGCTTCACATGTTGCATGGTCTTATTTTAGGGTTTAGCGTTTATGTTAGCAGTGCGCAAGATGATTCTTTAGGCTTGCGCGCTGTAAGTGGCCAAGGATCGCATCCATCGTCATCCAAGAGGAAAGACTTGATTCCATCCTGCTCGCGGTACCTCGACTCAGGGTGATCGGTCTGGCTTTTAGGGTGGTTTTGACTTTGACTGCTATCTAATTCTGGGTTTGAAGGTGTAGGGCCACGGGAGCTCACGCATAAGCGAGAACCGAATTGAAAGCCAAGACTTCGTCTGACAATGCCATGGTTCCTCAAAAGCAATAGCCAGTGAAGGCAGCCCCCGAACTGGGCAACTGCCACAGCATTGCATCGAGCCTCTATGAGCCTGCGATAGGGACAGTGGAAGAGACTTCCATAGACTCTCCTAATGGACTTCCGTTGAGGCGTTGTTAGAAGCCGCAGACGAGAGGTCTTGGGGGTTGTACTGTCACGGATAGTGAGGGCCCTGAGAGGTACTGCTCGCCAGGATGCATGATGGTATCCTGGGCGAGTGTCGTCACCGATCCCTGCCGGCTCGGAGCTAAAGGTTGATTTCCCAGGACTTCGAGTTAAGCTTGCAGGCTTGGCCTTCTTGACTGTATATTTGGGTTGCCTTTGGGGACACTACTTGAAGGTTCAGGGGTAGTTTTTCGTGGGGTTATAAGCCCCTTAATATGGGATATAAGTATAGTTACCCTACTTATAACTGCCCATGAACCTCCAAGTAGCGCTCATAACCCTACTGCAGCTGTTATGGGCGCTTTCGTAGGACTCTTCTTGCGGAAGTCAGCCCACCTCCTGTCATAGTCTTCAAAAAGCAAGCACGGAAGTGGGCTTGGTTCGTGACTCTGGCTGAACGAACAGGCAGCCTCATCAGCCAAATCGCGATGCCCACCACGGTTTAAAGTCTGAACAAAACCAGAGCCGAACTGACATCATGTAGATCGTAGCCCCGAACACCCTTATGGGACCCCCAGAGAACACGTGTGGAACCTTCAAGGATCCTGACAGAAAAAATGTAATCGAAGGTTTATCGAACATTACAGTAGTTATGACAACGTAAACCCTAAACCGAACCCCAAACCCTAAATCCCTAAACCGTAAACCCAAACAACTTTCCGTGGCCTTGAGGACCTTGGGCGTCCATGCATCGCCAGTGGTCTTTGCGGTGACCTTGCCATACCTGCGTTGGGTTGAGGCCGTGTTTGGTGCGTTGGGCGAGGCATAGGGTTTGCTGCAGTTCTGGTGGCCCGGGTTTCGGGCTTCAGGGCTTGAGGGTTGCTAAATGTCTTTTCAGGGTTCTCAAAGTAGCTGCGAAATGCTGAAATACTCTGGAGCAGATACCTGCACCATCATTCGAAGAAGTTTCTCTCTCCTTGTATTCCATGTTGTAGGTTGCTCTAAGACAGCTTGAACTGCCAGCCTTCAAACCCCAGGGAAGAACCGTGCAACGACTCGGGCTCCTCTGCCTTGCAAAAAAAATCCATCCTCAAACCGGTCCCAGGTCTGAGGGTTGAAGTCAAGAGTCAGAGGCTCATTGTACAGGATGCTTACTAAAGAACCCTACAAATCCCGATATCCCCACATCCTCACTGGGGCCTTTATAATTAGGATAGGGTTTGGGGGTATATCATACTATAACAATAAGAATAAGGAGCCCCCAAAACCCTATTCTAATTATTAAGGCCCCTACCGTACCGCAAAACCTCTATGCATCACCCTGCAGATTATAGGGTTTGGGGTTTAGGGTTCAGGGGAACCCTCAAACTTAGCACGAAAAGACCTTCAACTCCGAATCCTCGGCCCAGCATTCGAAAGCTCGAGCCCAAACTAATGTAGGAACCTGATTAAGAAACCTTGGGCGTTTTTTCAGGGTTCCTTTACAAGGGTCTCCCAAGGGTTGCTATAAGGGATCTAAAAGGGTACTGTAATAAAGTGGGAACCTGATTGAGAAACCTTGGGCCTTTATTAGGGTTCCTTCTATGAATCCTACTATTTTGTGGTTATAGGCCCAGGGTTTCTTAATCAGGTTCCTACATTAAGAAAATCCCCAGCCCGAAACGAAGTTTTCCTGCCCGAACACATCCCAGAACCAGCCTCATAGCCTGGAAGACAGCATTGGACACCTCGTTCTTGGAGTCGAACCTCCGATTGCCGCGCTTGGGTTGATTACAGGGTTTTGGGCGTTGGGTTGAAGTCTGGACTTAGGGCCTTGGAGTTTGTGTGGTTTGAATTTTTTGGGTGCTTCCTAATGTATGTCTGAGATAAAAGCCGTGCAAATCGAGACGAGTACAGAATTCATCCTTCTCATGCACAACGAACCCGGACATGTTGCTTTGCAGTTGGGGTAGGAATCTCATTTGGAGGTTCAGGGGTAATCATAAGTGGGGTTATAAGTCCCCGAATATGCGTTATAAGTTTAGCTACCCTACTTATAACTACCCATGAACCTCCAAGCAGTCCTGAATCCATCTAAACCCTTCATAACCCGAGCGACAAGGATCCGAACCCTCGGCCCGGCTTTCTGCATAGCGGTGCTCCCGCCATACCAGCAAAGTGCCCCGCAACTCAAGATCCCTAATGTAGGGGCCTTAATAATTCGAACAGGGGTTTGGAGGCTCCTTGTTACAATTATCATATGGGAGTTTCCGAAAATTAGGGGTACCTTACTTGGGGTTCCTTAAAATAAGGATCCTACTATCTAGGGTACTATATTAGGGTCCCCTATCTTCGGAAACTCCCTTACAATAAAACCCAAAACCCTATCCTAATTATTGAGGCCCCTACATTATCCCGACGATCCGAACGAACGCTTCCTCTGGAGGCTTCGACCTCAGGGCTTTGTCGTTCCAGTGCATGCTCTTACCAGAATAGGCCGTAATGTAGGGGCCTTAATAATTAGAAAAGGGTTTTGGGGCGCATTATACTATAAGTCTAACAAAAAATAGTATTGGTAATGTTTCGGCCCCTTTCTTTATTAAACTCCCCCACACACACACACCCTCGGCCTACAGGACCCTCATCCGAAGCGTCCTTGCGTTAGAGTGGCGTCCATAGGAGCTGGTTGTCCATGTCATCCTCGGCTTCCCGATGCACGGATCAGGGTTTAGGGTTTAGGGTTCAGGGCCTAGGGTCTTTGAACCCTGCCGCACAAACGCGCTAAACCCCCCGAAACCCGTCTTTGGATTCGTAGCATCCGAAAAAAGTCGTCACAGAAGGACTCCTGACGGCACGTGGTGCCCAGGAGGCTTTCTCGTGCAGTGGCTCTTCTCATGCCCCAGGGCTTGCAGAAAACATATGGGGGGTTTCCAAAAATAGGGGACCCCAGTATAGTTCCCAAAATAGTAGGATCCTTATTATAAGGACCCCCAAAAAAGGTGCCCATTGGTAATTATGTGGGTGGTTGTCAAAATTAGGGTCCCCTGTTGGGTCGCTATTATAATACGGCACCTATTATTTAGGGTACCCAAAAAGGGACCCTAATTTTGACAACTACCCATATGGAGTGTAGAGAACGAGAAGTTTCCATAAACCCTTCGCCCTGCCGCCTACACCTTCACAACAGAGTCCACAGCCCCAAGCCAAAACCCACAAGCAACCCGAAAGCCTACAGTAGAAGCCCAAAAGTTGGAAACCCAATGGCCTCAATCCTTAAGAGTAATGTTTAGGGAATCCCAGCACGATTTGGCCTTCATGCGGTTTCCAACTTAATGGGGCTTACTGTATAGCAAACACAGACCGCAACATGTGGGATGGGCACCTTGGAGGATTCGGCATAGCTTCAAATGTTGAGGAAAAGCTTTAAAGCTGAAGCCCTTATCCCCGATCCACCATCCCTTCAGCACACCCTGAACTTCGAATCGAACCCATCAGAAAGCTCACGGGAACCCCCAACCATGGCCCGCTTTGTCTTTGAGAGGAAAGCGGCAACGGCCAGCAACTCCAAACCGTTGGAGTCGATCTGATGGCATGCCGGTGTTTGGGAAGTCTTGGGTCGCCCAGTGATCTACTTGTACTATGCACATACATAAACCCAAAATCCCAAACCCTAAACCCCAAATACGACTCTAGATAACAAAAATCCTGGACAGCTGGCTCTGGGTGCAGTTAAAGGCTATTGTTGTTTGAGTTTATAGGGTTTCAGGTTCAGGTTTGGAGATTAGAGGGTTTAGGGTGTAGAGGGATTAGGGTTTAGAGGGTTTAAGGTTTAAGGCTCAGCGGCCAGTGTTTCAGGTAGGCTGCAGGATCGGGACATGTCAAAGAACTCGCCTAGGATGCCGCCTCTCCCTCTGCAGCAAGCCTTTCTTGGATTTGGAGCAACTCCTGCTTCAAGAAACCGCGGGACAAGTCGCCAGCAACCTGCGCTGTAGCGAAACTACAGGATCCAAGACCATATCACCAATCTGAAGTAAGACCGCAGATCCGCAACACCACGCCCACTGCACCCCTCACAAATCCGAAAACTATGCGCACAGAAATTCTGGTAAGAAGTGAACGCCGTAGATGTACTAACACGCGAAGCCGGAATAGCAGCCACGATGACTTCGCAGGGCATCATGAACAGAACGGTAACGGCATGTGCCTGGACATCTTCGTTTCGAATAAGTGAGCAGTGAGCAGCATCGCATAATTACGAAACTGCTAGTGTTCACTCCGAATTTCTCGAACCCCAAACCCCTAAGCCCTAAAACCAAGACTAGGGCCCCGAAAAAGCACATACGCAAAAATAAGGATAGGGATACCCCATATAAACCCCCTTATCATGAAGCCCAATAAGGTAGGGATATCCCTATTTGGGTCCCTAAAACCTAAAACCTAAACACCTTTCGAACCCCAAAGCCCTAAAACCCTAAACCCCGTTTGAACCCCAAACCCCTAAGCCCTAAAACCCTCGAACCCTAAACCCTAACCCCTAAACCCCTAAGCCCTAAAACCCTAAACCCTAAATCCCAAACCCCTAAGCCCTAAAACCCTAAAACCCTAAACCCTAAGCCCTAAAACCTCACCTTGGACTCTCGACTTCATCCCGAAGCCTCGGAGCAAACTCGAGCGAAGAAGCCGTGGAACCCGAGCAAAGCCGCGGCAAAGCCCAGCTGGGTGGTTGTCAAAATTAGGGCCCCTTTTTGGGTACCCTAAATATTTGGGCCCCTTTTTGGGTACCCTAAATATTTGGGCCCATTTTGGGTACCCTAAATATTCGGTGCCGTACTATATTAAGGACCCCAAAAAGGGACCCTAGTTTTGACAACCACCCACCTGGCAAGCCCCTGGAGCCGGCTAAGACAGAAACCCTTCCGGGCCAAATGGGAGTTTCCGAAACTGGGGGACCCAAATATAGAACAGAACCCTAAATAGTAGGATCCTTATTCTAAGGACCCCAAAATAAGGTACCCCGAATTTTCGAAAACTCTAAACCCTTATAGAGCCGTTAAAGGAACCCTTATAGTCCCCTTATAGCAACCCTATAAAGGAACCCTAAGGTACACGAAATTTTCGGAACTCACAGATCCGAAACCCTATAAGAAAACCTGAAGCCCCCAGTCTCCTACCAGACGATCCGACACTTTCAACCCCAAACCAACAGCATTCTGGGTTCCTGAGTAGCCCGTTTATACTAAGGGTACCCTTTTTCCTACTATTCGGTTTTTTAAAAAGGAGACCCCAAAATAAACCAGATAGGGGCCACGAACCCGAATGCAGACACGCGTAACGCAGACATCGCATCTCCTAAGGAAAATAGCTGGAGAAGGACTCAGGGCAGCATGAAAGTCGCATCACCAGGTTNGGAAACGCAATGAGAAAATGGCTGCGGCGGAGCATAGTGTACTGCATCGCCGGCATGGCTGATGATTGTCATGATATGTCGTCATGAAGTATTGTTATTTTTTTTCAAGATATTTTTTTCATCTTCTTCGCTTGCAGGTAGGAGCGTCGAGCGGTCAGGGCGTCAGAGCGTAGTGATGTTGTGTCCTTTTATTTTGTCCTTTCTTCTTCGCAAGCAG
>BGNK01004420.1:0-11708 GCA_003297005.1 Symbiodinium sp. clade A Y106
TGCCACTGTCTCGAATGTATTGCCTGGTGCTGTACCGCTGGCTTTCATCCCGGCGAAGTCTCGGGCAGGTCGAAAAGCTTGGCCCGCTTACCTGAGGGTGGCCCCTGTCGAACCTCCTGAGACAGCAATAAATCACGAGAGGTTGTGCCGGATGCAAGGCCCCGGTGCAAGTAGCTTGTAAATCTTGTGCCGCTGACCCTGAGAGGTTCAATGAGGGATACATCGCGTATGCTCCCCGAGCGGAAGGGGATGGCTTAGGTTTCGGCGGGGGACGACAAAAGCCGTCCTGACTACGCAGAGCAGTCAACGGTTGCAATGGAGCACTCCTCGCACCAAGCGAGGATCTATGCTCAAAGGTATGTAGGGTTGTCGCCCTGGAGGTGCCTAGACTCCAATTGGCNGGAAGGGGATGGCTTAGGTTTCGGCGGGGGACGACAAAAGCCGTCCTGACTACGCAGAGCAGTCAACGGTTGGAATGGAGCACTCCTCGGACCAAACGAGGATCTATGCTCAAAGGTATGTAGGGTTGTCGCCCTGGAGGTGCCTAGACTCCAATTGGCAGGCCGAGGTCGAGTGCTGGGTGTAGACGAAGTTAAGGTTGGTCGTCCGGGAGAATGCAATACGGAACTCCTAGACGACTCAAAAGGGGAGCAAACGTACCTCTCAGCCATCTCATCGAAAGGCAGAGTTCCCCGTCGCAATGGAGAAAATTCCTGATCAGCACCAGGATCAGCACGTAAAGTTGCGGGAGGCAAGCTTTCTTTTGAATGTACTGAGCCGACCGGCCCCGGAAGTAACTCCCACGACTCGGTCGTGAGAGGCGTGTCCCGCGTCAGAAATGCAGAGGTCAATCTCTTGAATANTGCGGGAGGCAAGCTTTCTTTTGAATGTACTGAGCCGACCGGCCCCGGAAGTAACTCCCACGACTCGGTCGTGAGAGGCGTGTCCCGCGTCAGAAATGCAGAGGTCAATCTCTTGAATATACTCCTCCAAAATGGGAGGACCTGAGTCAACAGGAACCGTAAAATCTCGTAAAGCGTGCTGCAATTCAACATGTTCCGGCGACTCCTTCGGGATCCTGTAATGAAAGTGCAAGTGAGGCTTGAGAGGCCTCCAATTGTGACTGCACTGGCAATTGTTGTCGCTTCCTGTACCTGCTGACGATCACCCCTCCGACAGCAACACTCGGCGGGGCAGGCGGAAACAAAGGTGGCTCCACCGCAATCTCAGGCACTGACAATGCATTCTCAGGCACTGACCCATCGTTTCGAGAATTGGCCAACACGTGATGCACTGTAGGTAATGCAGCATCCATGACCGCAAATGCACCAAACTGAATTTCCACAGAAAATTCGCCAAGGTGNTTCTCAGGCACTGACCCATCGTTTCGAGAATTGGCCAACACGTGATGCACTGTAGGTAATGCAGCATCCATGACCGCAAATGCACCAAACTGAATTTCCACAGAAAATTCGCCAAGGTGGACCAGCAAAATAAGAAAATGCCGCAAAGCGGACAAGAAATGCCACCACCGTGCAAAAGCAGAGTCCACCCCTGCCTTGAATCCATGCACCTGGCCCCCTATCTCGAGCGGGGACCAGGNCAAGAAATGCCACCACCGTGCAAAAGCAGAGTCCACCCCTGCCTTGAATCCATGCACCTGGCCCCCTATCTCGAGCGGGGACCAGGCGAATGTAGGCCAAAAACATACAACTTCCTTCAGGGGCCTCTGGACCTGGTCTAGAGGGCTTACACAGTGAAGGCCTGTTAGCTACGAAAGTATTCCGATGCAATCGGATCGATAGTAACTGCGAGCCTGCATGCTATATCGTGCAGTGCAATGTAACGAATATAGCATGCATGTAAAAATATTACCAAACCACCGTGAGCAAGCACACATACCGTCTGGGAAACCACTCCGCAAACACAAGCAATCGTACTTCTTAGCACTGGACCACCACTTCGAAACAACAAACAATGGCCAAAATCGTATTTCTTAACACTGGGGCACCACGCCGTATCCACAATCAACGGCAACAAATCGTGCTTCTTAGCATCGGCCCACCACTCCAAAGCAACAAACAACCGCAATAAATCCTGCTTCTTAGCACTGGGGCGCCACTTCGAAACCACAAACAACGGCAACAAACCGTACTTCTTAGCACTAGGGCACCACTTCGAAGCCACAAACAACGGAAACAAGTCGTATTTCTTAGCACTGGGGCACCACTCCGAATCCACAAACAACGGCATTATATCGTACTTCCCCTCGAAACCACAAACAACGGCAACAAATCGTACTTCTTAGCAACGGGGCACCAAATCCTACTTCCTAGCACTGGGGGTACGTACCACTTCGAAACCACAAACAACGGCAACAAATCGCACTTCTTAGCACTGGGGCACCACTCCAAAGCAACGAACAACGGCAACAAATCGTACTTCTTAGCACTGGGACGCCACTTCGAAAGCACACAACAAATCGTACTTGTTAGCACTGGGGCACCACTCCGAAATCACAATGAACGACAACAACTCGTACTTCTTCGCTCTGGGGCACCACTTCGAAACCACAAACAACGGCAACAAATCGTACCTCTTNTCACAATGAACGACAACAACTCGTACTTCTTCGCTCTGGGGCACCACTTCGAAACCACAAACAACGGCAACAAATCGTACCTCTTAGCACTAGGGGGAACACTCCGAAACCAAAATTAACGACATCAAATAATACTTCTTAGCTCCGGGGCACCACTTCGAAACCACAAACTAAGGCACTATATAAATCGTACTTCTTTACACTGGGGCTCCACTCCGAAACCACAAGTAAGGGAAACAACACGTTCGTTTTAGCACTGGGGCACCACCCCGAAACCACAAACAACGGCAGCAAATCGCACTTCTTAGCACTGGGTCACCATTTCGAAAACCACAAACAACGACAACAAATCGTACTTCCTAGCACTGGGGCCCCACTCCGAAACCACAATCAACGGCAACAAATCGTACTTCTTAGCACGGGGACACCACTTTGAAACCCCAGACGACGGCAACATATCGTACTTCTAGGCGCTGGAACACCACTTCGAAACCACAAACAACGTCAACAAATCGTACTTCCCAGGCACTGGGGCACCACTTCGAAACCTTCAACTGCAACAAATCGTACTTCTTAGCCCGGGGACACCACTTTGAAACCACAGACGACGGCAACAAATCATATTTCTTAAGCACTGGTGCACCACTCCAAAAACACAAACGACGGCATCAAATCGTATTTCTTAGCACTGGGGCACAAACAGCGCCAACAAATCGTACTTCTTAGTGCTCGGGCACCACTTCGAAACCATAAACAACGATAACGAATCGTACTTCTTAGCACTGGGGCACCACTACGAAACCAGAAAAAACGACAACAAATCGTACTTCTTAGCACTGGGGCATCACTTCGAAATCGCAAATAGCGGCAAGAGATCGTACTTCTTGGCACTGGGTCACCACTTCAAATTCATAAATAGCGGCAAAAATCGTATTTCTTAGCACTGGGACACCTTTCTATATTCTCAATCAACGACAACCTATCGTACTTCTGGGCACTGGGGGCACCACTTCGAACCCTCAAATATCGCCAATATGTTTTTTCTTTTCACTGGGGCACCACTTCGAAACCCCAATAACGGCAATAATTCATTCTTCTTACCACTGAGGCAACACTTCGAAATCCCAAACAAAGATAATAGTTCGTACTTCTCAATATTAGGGTGCCACTTCGAAACCACAAATAACGGCAATAAATCGTCTTTCTTAAGATTGGGACATTACGCGAAAACCTCAAATAACGGCATCAAATCGTACTTCTTGGAACTGAGGCACCACTTCGAAACCACAAATAATGACAACACATCATATTTCTTAGCACTGGAACACCACTTCGAAATCCCAAATAACGATATCATATCATATTTCTCAATACTGAGGCACCGCTTCGAAATCTCAATTATTATTATCGAATCATTTTGCTACGTATTGGAGCACCACTTCGAAATCACAAATATTGATTATAAATCATACTTCTTAGCACTGGACCACCACTACGAAATTATAAATAACGGCAACAAATCGTATTTCTTAGTATTGGGGCACCATACCGAATCCACAATCAACGGCATCAAATCGCACTTCTAAGCACTGGGCACCACTTTGAAGTCACAAACAACGGAATCAAATCGTACTTCTTAGCACCGGGCACCACGTGGAAATTAAAAATTAGCGGCAATAAATAGTACCTCTTAACATTGGGTCTTAATTCAAAAATAATAAATAACGATAATAGATCGTACTTCTTAGCGCTGGAGCCCAGGACACCGACTTAAATTTCGATTGGAAGAGCGACCGTCATACTGAGCTTCACAAGATCCGGATATGATCATGATATGGACGAAGATATTCGAATTTCATAAGAAGGGACAAGATCTGCGTACGCTCCAAGATATGATTTGCCGATATAAGAACGATTTACAGGCCAGATATAATCAAGATGATTGCGAAATCAATCCAAATATCGATTGAATGAATGACAAGCATACCGAGCTTCCCAATAACGAGATACGACCAAGATTTCGAATAAGTAACTTATATAGCATAATCCTCCCAGATTAAAACTATATATCGTTCGAAATCTAAATAGATTTTTAGATTATGCTATTCCTACGATTGCTGCATCTTACGTCAAAATACACACGATGGGATGATGGCAACGCCATTTTGAGATGCTAGAATCAGCCTAATATTAGATCAAACTATTCCCAACTCCCAATTTCCCCGATAAAGCGCACGGATCCAAATACCGACCGAGATACCAATCCAAACACCGACTGAGAGCGACCGACACAGCGAGCTCCAGAAAGGCGGATCATTTCCAACATATGTTCCAAACTATGGCTATCGAAATATCAATTATACCAACCCAAGCGCCGATTAAACGAATGACAAGCTTACGAATTTCCCAATAACGAGATATAAGAACGAAATATGAATGAAATATCGACCAAGACATAAAATAAAAACGATATATTAAACAAATATGAATAATCCATAAATCAATAGTCGGCATATATCTTAATTCCACGAGCAAGATATATAATAAAGATACGCGACCGAGATTCAATTATATCATAAAATCGATTCGCGACCAAGAAATCACGATAAAAATATGCGACCAAAAATAATAGTCGACACCGATCCTCCACGAGCGAAATATCGATCAAGATTAATAACAAACCGAGACACCGATTACCCAAATATTTAATCATTTTTCTCAAAATCGTTTTCGGAAACAAAAAATAGATTCTAAATATAATAACTAAATTCTAATTTCTCTATCTTTCCATTAATTTTGTAAGAAAAAATATATCAAATATAAATCAAAAATAAATCAATTATAAATCCTAATATGACCCCAGCCACGAATCCAAATATAGATCAAATGACTAAATAAGATACGAACCGCACGGATACGAAACAGACACGGACCACGAACCCAGACGCGAACCCGAACACGAACCCAAACACGAACACAGACCCGAACCCAGACACGAACCCAAACACGAAGCGGACACAAAACGGACACGAACCAGACGCAAACCGGACACGCATCAGACACGAACCCGACATGCACCCAGCACCCAAACACTAACCAGACACGAAACGGACACGAACCCAAACACGAACCTTACAAGAACCCGGACACCCCACCCAGACACGAACCGAACACGAACCACGAACCCAGAAAAGAACCGGACAGAAACCCAACAAGAATAACGATTGAACGGCTTCGCAACTTCCAGGCATTGTCTCCACATTCTTATGCGGAGCTTATAAGTAATATCGGCTTTGTAATTCAATCCCTGATTAAAAGAAATTTCTAGATTCTAGATGCTCAGGTGCTGAAAGCACTAGGATATAGGATAGCAGGGTCCGCCCAGCAGCTATCACGTAAAGAGCCCGTTACAACACCTACAAGAACTCTACAGAATTTTACTACCGCGAGAATACAACCCTAAAGCTAGCAAAATTTGGAAGATTTCAATATCGCGAGGTTTCCTAAAGCTGCTAAAATCTTCGGGATTTTAGTACCGAGAGAGACACGCTCGCGACACAAAAAAAAATTCTGGATTTTAGTCATGTAAGACAACCATGCAAGAGGCTTTCACGAAGAAACACGGAAAAGGACCAAATTACAGGGGAGCAGGGGTGCGCACAGAACCACGGACGAAAGCAGCATGACACCGTTTCAATAGAGAAAATAATCGATACTAGACTGCAGACAGTCAGACGATCGAAACAAGAATTTCAATAACATACTTAAGATATCCCCACCAATAGAATTAGCGAATCCTCTCTAAGTCTAAATGAACTTGTTAATTTCTCTTGAGTTTAATTTTGTTTTTATAATGAATCCTCCATTACTACTACCAACATTACCACGTCTACTACAGTATTTATTATATTTGATCTTATTAAAACTATTGATGGCCGTGCTTCGTCATACTAGAGATGCCGCGCACGAATAGAACTAAGAAAAACAGAAAGAAACATAAAAATCTAACATAACGATACATAGGATAATTACATTAAAAATGTTGATGCCAACGCTTCTCGAAATAATACCAATAGTAGTCAAGAAATAAATAGCAATGGTACTATGTATATGTATGTATGTATGTATATATATATATATATTATATACGAAGTATGGTACGTGCACATTTTTTTTGATTTTCTTATTATAGAAATTAACACTCGGCGAAGAGCGAGCGTGCGCCCAGAAGAAGAAGCCGGCTCGGAATAGTCAGAAAAAGTAATTTTCTGATACCTAAACTGAAAACACTACCCATCTATGAGTATAGCTTCAAATGAGCTTCATTGTTCTAAATCAGGCCTCAGTTTCTTGTATAGCACCCGGCAGCCATCATAATTCCGGATAGTACTAATTGAATGCCTATAGCCCACGAAAGATAGTAAGCATGCTGCCTTTTGGATGTTAGTGAATCAATCACACAGCAACCTTTTTCCGTGCATGATGGAACGATCGTAACGATGCATTTGCAAACGAAATGGTTGGGAATGGAATCATTCAGACATTTCGCCGTCTCGCGGCGTCTTGTCATCGATCCAGAACACCCTTCCAGGTAGGACAGTTTAAGTTTAACTTTCTTCAAGTCTGCATCGTAACGAAAGAAGCTGAATCTTCAAGGTCAGAAGCGACGTGGATCAGAACTTGCGGGATCAGCTGATCATCTACCCTTTAAGGGGGAATGAATTTGCCTATTTCTGTGGGTTTGCGTTCGTGCAGCTCCTCAACCAGGTACCAGTAACTCAATGCAAGCTGGACCCTCCCCCCTAAGGCTCCCCCCTCCCTTAAGGACCCTATAATTTGAAGCCGAACCAGAATTCCCAGCTGCTAATCTTGCTAAACTCTAGACAGCGTCCGGGCGGCTTCAATAGCCAAACCGCCAATGCCATTAACCAGCTGACGCAGCCACAGTACCTTTGAGTGACTACCAATTTTCAGAAGTCTCGAGTTTAGGAGCACCTTGCTTTGGGATGGGCTGTCACAGAACGTCCTCGCTCTTTGGAGAGTAAGGCCTGGTATCACCCGGGGTGTTCATCAACCAAAGGGCTTGGGCTTAAACCCTACATGACATGAAGCTAAACCCCATTCCTAAACTGCCAGACAAGCTGCCCCAGAACTCGAGCAAACCCATCGTGGCGGGTGCCGAACCTGCATGATTCAATCGATAGCATGTGACTGAAAAGACACATGAAACTGCAGATGATCTGCATCGCACTCACAAGGCCCCAAACAGCGGAGACAGTTCGGCCAGCCTTCCATACTCTGTGATGACCAAGGACTTGTAACCTGCTGGCGGAATCAAGACGATGAGTCATGAGTGGACGCACAAGGCTTTCGGAAACTTCTGGGTTTATGCATGACGTGATAAGATAACCTCCGACATCACGGCTCAGGCATGTGACCCTGAACTTGTTACAAGACAGAAAATGAAAGGGCCAGCCTCCCGGTATGGTCTCCGTGTCCCAGCGCGATGTGATGGTCACAGTGATGTTCTGCACGAAGTGGGCTGTGAAGTTTAGCTCTGCAAGCTTGCGCTGTCTGTGGTTTCATATCTGCTGTTGCGACGACACTTTCCGGCATGTGACACCCCAAGAGATCCCAAGGGCTCCTGGCCCTTGGGCAAATCCTCGTGGATGAAGCCCACTTTGTTCCAGACCTTGTCAGGAGGCTTGCTCTGCAACACAAACATGACTTGCATCGAGACATCCGTGCAGTCGTGATTCTGCAGCAGAAGGATCTCTTTGGGCCCACCACGTTGGCACGGATGGATTCAAGTCAGAGCATGCAGCGCAAGCTGTTTTGCACTTGGAGACAGAGCAAACAGAAGTAATCCACGGAGAGCGCCCTTCCTAGCTGCCTCTTGCGGATCAGAAAACTCGACTGCAAACCATTTCGTGCCGAGGCCCTTTCAAAACCGTTGGCAGAAGGGGTTTGTTTGCCGCTCTGCGGCCCGAGGAAGTGCAGATGGTCTCATCCAGTTTACGAAGTTCTCGTCCTTGACGTTCTCCTCCTGCTAGGCAGTCGGCTGTCAGGGCTTCAAATTGGCGCATAACCAAAGCTGCTGGCTAAGCTGCTGTACAACCGCTGAGTACTAGCATCGTCACGCTGGTGGACCTATGTGTTTCCTGTATTACGTCCGCACAGCAACAGGACGGAACGATTTGGCTCAGGCACGTCGCTGATCACGCCAGGAAAAGTTTGGAAGAGCCATTGGATCTTGTCGTCATGTTGCTCTGCCTGCCGGGTTCATGCTGTGAGCTTGGAAGTGTCGCACCTTCTAGCATTCGGCTTACAACGCTAACATGTCTCGCAGTCTCGCCAGGTTTCCGGCTTGGGCTAAGGCTGTTGCCTAAGTGGAACGAAAACCCTCAACTGGTACGAGCATGCTGAGCACACGAGCCCGTTTGACTCCAACCAGGAAGTCACAAGTCCAAAAGTCAGCGCCGGACACGGCAAAGGAGTCAAGGGCTCAAGACTGTCTGAAACCGCGACACTGCCAAAGTTTCATCCCTGTGCCCTGCTGGCCCCTCCACCCTCTGCGCCTTTTCAGGGTTCCACGGAGCATTGTTGAATCTGCCAGCAGGCATGCAGGTATCAGCAGTGACGTGACCGTTCACACTTACAGCCCTTGGACCGGCTTGCAGACGTCTTATTGCATTCTCGTCAAGGTTGCTAGCCCTGAAACAGCAAAACCCCGATCCTGGGAGCTGCGACGAACCTCGTGGAGCTGAACATGATACTGAAGCCATGCATTCTCCGAAGACGAGATCCTCAACAACTGTCACTCCTGACTGCCTTTCCGGCACTAGGCCCCTAATCCCAGAGTCAAGAGGACCCAGCACCTCGGATTGCTGTAGCGTGCAACGTCCGATCTCCAAGCAATGCCTTTTGGATCGATGACGTGGTCATGGACCTTCGGCATAATTGAAGCACAGCAATTAGTGAAGTATGAGCAGCAGGATTTACTGAGGTGGCAGCGTAGAACGAGTCGTTGAAGAAGCTCATTGCCTGGCAAGCAATAGTCAAAATCATATAGTCCCCCAACACCCAAGCACTATCGATGCACTACACATGCCTCCCCATAACTTGGCGAATAGCATTGCTGGGGTGCAAACTTGACTTGCAGGCTCCGAGAAATATATTCCTAGACTGAAGCTTCGAGACCTGTCAAGGAAAGGATATGCCCTGCCGCAAAAAGGCATCGGAAGGGTTCTATTGACTCGAAGCAGCCCTTCACAAAGCTGCGACTCCAGGGAAGACAAGTCTTGATTTGGCAGGTTGGATCCAAGGGATTGGGACGTGACCCTTGAGGTTCACATGAGCGTTTGAGTTGACCGAACCATAATTGACGCACTCAGTCGAATAAACGCACTTCTGCCAGTTCCTGCTGCACTCGGCACCTGCCTTCAGCCCACACGGCACCAGCTGCAAAGGCGCCGCCCTGAGCACGAGATGGGCGATGTTCCCGAACATCAGTATATAGTATAAAGAAGCAGATCTTTCTACCCCTGTGTGCGCGGTTTAAGCCAAGCAGATACACGGAAGACTGGAATGGATGTCGGTTCCCAATCCTGCACAAGCTACGCAATCGAGCGATCAAGCCCTCTCAACTAAGGCCGTCCCTTTGCAACTGGGGCAAGTGAGTCATCAGTTTTGTAGCCTTAACGTCTGAATCTCCTGTGGCTGTTGCGAGTGCTGTTGCGCTACTGGAACAACCCCTCGACTAAAGATCCTTTAGAACAGCGTATTGTGGTGATCTATAGATATATATATATATCAAACGTACAAAGTACAAAAAACGCAAATACATACACACATGCATGCGTGTATGTACTCTGCGTTCAGCACATGTAACCACACATGTCTTCGTCCAGAGTGCAGTCTTCATGACATCATGCACATGACCGCATAAGTTAGCAATGTGTAAGTGTATATGTGCATGTTCAGATCTGTAGGCTATGTTATGTTCTGCTATGTCATGTTATGCCATATCAAGCTGCTTTGATATATGATGTGTCAATATGATGATGTGTCTATGTTTGGTACGTGTTACATTGTGCAAAAAAGTAATCCTACGACCAGGTGAAGGCCCGGCGACCCTGGGCTTTTCACGAACTCGCGCGTGCGGTAGGGACACTTGGCCTTCCAAGAGCATCAGATGCGATAGGTCCGATAGGTGCTAATCTTCAACGCCGGGGTGGGGTGTTCTGCTAGTCGAGCTCTCGAAGCCTGTACATACCCCAACCATCTTGAAGCCTCGCCGCTCTGCACTCTCTGAACTCTGCACCGTTGAATTACTAAAGCTGCACATCAGCACCAGCCACCAGCACCTCGCGAAGATTTTGAAGTCCAGACTGCTCCTACAGGCAGGACGACTCGGGTCATGAGCGGCAGATACAGGTGGAGTCTCTTGCGGATGACAATTTCTAGCATGTCTTCAAGCGTACCACAATCAACCGATGCTTGAAACCAGACAACCAAAAGTCGATTTGTCTCTCCGTGGCTGAATTCTGGAGAGTCCTTGTCTTCGTCCCACTTGCCGTAGAGCTCCTGTATAACTTCCGACTTCCTGAGCAGCTGTGCTCTCACTGAACGCAGTCGCTGCAAGACATGATTACCTCATTGCCTTGGCCTGTCTAAAGGATGCATTGCAACCTCATGCACAGTGATAGCATCTTGAACAGTTGCAGAGACCAAATGTGTGGGAGTGATCACCCGACCATCGACTGGCAAAGTTCTGGGGCGTCAAATGTGCAAATGAACAGCTGAACTGAACGGAGCCAGGCGTCATGTAGTGGTTGTAGTTCTGGTACATGGGCCCTGGTGCAGGACATGGCATCAGACTGCACGCACAGAGCTGCAGAACTCACACTCGTAAACAGCATGCTCAGAAGAGCTTACTCGCCAGTGGCTCGAATGGCCAGCATGAACCGGGAGCTGCAAACTTCTCCGGGAAGGGTTAGCGTGTACACGGGTTGAAACAATTCATGGTCTCGATATCGGCAGTTGAAATCCGCCGAGGCCGGAGGCCCCAGGCGTTTTGATCCGTGGGTTCGAGGAGTTTGGCTGG
>BGNK01004420.1:11765-53384 GCA_003297005.1 Symbiodinium sp. clade A Y106
GGGAGGGGGGGGGGGGGGGGGAGGGGCGCGTTAGCGATAAAATTACTTACAGTCCTCGGCAGGATTGGGCTACGAACTTGCTGGTAAGGATTCGGAATCGTGGTTAATGAAACCACCCCTGCATCTACAAGTTGGACATGTCGCATGCTGTATCATCGCATCAAACCATGTACTTGAGCGAGAGTTTCGAACCTCCGGTACAACAGCCAAGCATGAGCGCGAGCAGCTTCTGCTGACTTTGCAATCTGAACTGTGCAGCTTATAGTGGAACTTACGTTTGCATCTTCCACCTTATCGCCTAAAACCTGTAGCCGGCATTGAATCAACCCAAGTGAGGCCCCGCTTTGCCTTCTGCTATGCCAAATGCTTTCCTCCCAGCACATTTCATGCCCGGCCTACAGAGTAGAACAGCATCGGTTTCCGAAGCAAATAATTGCTTTGAACCGTTTTCCTGAGTCTTTCCACAGCGTGTGCAGTGTGCACTCGGTCAGAAATCAGAAAGCTGCGAGGACTTGGAAAGGTGGTGGACTTTCTGTGCAGATGCTGACAGAAGTAATTACATGTTAAAGGATGAAGAAGCAAGTACGGGCTGATCTGGCAGGCAAAACTGCAATGCCAAGATGTGACACTTCCAGTATGCCTTTTTCCTTCTGCCGGAATGATTTTGGGAGCGTGCTCTTCTGGCTTGCTTGTTTTTCGGGAACTCTTGATCACAATCCAGCTGCACCCGATGACTGTGCTGCCGGCTGCAATCTGAGATGATCATGCTACAGGTAGCCCAGGCATCCGCATTCGTAGGTTGATTTTCGCCACTGGTACCCTATCTCTGCATTCAAGTCTCGTGCAGTTCTTGATCCGCATCCCATTTTCTATGAGGTCCTTGCAGTCCTGTCGGCGACTCTGACATGTGTGTTTGGCGTCGAGATTTCACGAGGCAACCTTGGATCATCCTTCATCAAGCACTGGAGTCAAACAAAGCACTAGCAGCCTGAATCCTACATCTATGTTTATGGAATTAAACGCTCATGCACCCTGGAAGATTCCCAAGTGTGACTTTCCCAGCGCGTTGAGGAGCCTGTTAAGACGAGGTCGCTGCTCAAATTGCGGGGTGTGGATGTCTAAATAAGTCGGAAAAGCAACCAAGCAGATGGCCTCACAACGGGATTGTAACCAGAATTGTTAAAGAAATCCGGGGACGACCTTTCAACGAAAATCGTGCAGAGGTTGACATGAGCCGAGCTTTTCGCAGAACCTAGTTGTGGGGATGTGCCGTGCCCCGTCTCCTCGCGCTTCATGGAAAACACCTCGTCCTTGGCAGGGCGACAGGTGAGCCAGGCCCGTCGACACACATCGACTTGGCCTCTCCTGCTGGCACATTTGGAGCCAGAGAACTACAGTATGTCAATGTGGACCCAAAACTGGAAACTGTGTGGAAATCACTGCAGCTCACGTGCCTGCCAGGCCTCCAAGAACCCCTGATACCCTCTGGGCTCCCAACAGCAAACCTGAGGCATCCTTCCCAATCCCTGTGAGTTGTGAGCAACTAAGCCCAGCTCATCTCTGGTGCCCACGGGATAGTGCAGGAAGAAGCGCTGGGCAGAGAGTTGCACGGAATGCTGTTGGCACGGGGCGGATGTTGAGAAATACCTCCATGCCGGAGGATCTAAGGCAAAAGCACTTCGGAAGGGCTAAGCTGCAAGTAGCATGCCTCAAGTAATAGGGATGGGTTGGTTCGTGGCGCTTGTGCTCTTGTGTTTTGTTCCTCATGGACTGACTGAACCCTACCGATCATATTCGGAAGATTTCTTCACCAAAGACTCCTTGGTCCTGAACTCTGCAGTGCAGTCGTTGAGAAGCCTGCATGCACCGGAAAATCCCTCAAAATTGTGAGACCAACACTGCGTCCGCCTCAAGGAAGCTTGCTTCCTCACGGGTGGAATCATCCCACTCCTCGGCTTCAGTACTGTGTGGAGGCGTCTGCTGGACGAGACCCAATTGCAGAATGTGGCCGAGCAGCCGAGTAGTTTATCCGAAGCTGTGCATAGCCTTCCGACTTCCCTCGGCGAAGACTTGGATTTCACCGCGAACTACAAGCAAAGCTTCGGGAAAACTCTGTAAACGGAGCTTCGGAGCTCAGGCCAAACATCTGGCAACATCAATGAAAATGTATCTGTGTCCGGTCCGCAGTGGCACAGCCCTCCGAACAGCAGCAGGATCAGCCCGCCGAGAGCGCCACCTATAATGACCTCAAGGAAGTTCAGGGAGGATCTCCGAGGCTTCGACAGTTAAATACCGGCACCAATGTGCGGAGCTCAGATGCAGGAAATCGTAAGGGCTCAGACCCGGTGTAACAGGTGTAACAAAGTACGACGCAGAAGAGCCAAGTTTGATGCGGGTTCTCATCTTCCAAGCTTACCGATTCCCATTTCTAGACAAGACATGCTGCTAACCTCCTTAAAGCGTCTGCCAAAAGCAACGAAGCCCTCGATCAGCCCCGGCTTCTGCCTTCTGGTGGTATGGCATCCGAAGAATCCGTTTGCACATGGAGCCGCCTGACCGTGCAGGGCCGAAGGGATGCAACGTAAGACTGGAGCTACACAGGATGGGAGGTTTGCCGACCAGAGTCAGGAGGGTTTTGGAGTTTGACCCACAACCTCGCGATGTGATTCGTGGAAAACTCCGAGTACCTAATTACCACATGCGACTGAAGGAATAACAATGCTGGAGAGTACAAAATGAAACACTGGCAGAGTGGCACAAAGGTCGACTGTTGGAGCTCAATAACCAGAGGTAAGACGTAATAAGGCAGCGCGAGGCTAGTGTCAGAGAATAAGCGAAGCACCATGCATTCAGTACCGTTCAGCAAGGGTGAACACACCGCAAATTGCGCCACGGAACGGTGCAGTCAGGTCTAAGTGCATGCGCATGCCTCCAATCCATATGAAGAGTTAAGATGCCAGTATGCAGTGTTTGTGAGCACACGCTTTTGCGGCCGCTGACACTAGCGCTTCCAAGAATGCGTCGATAGCACGGTATGGAAGTACCAGCGGGCTGGTTTTGTTCCAAGGAGCAGCAGCGACTTCCCTCAACATCCAGAGACTCGTTGTCGCAGTCTGTGAACATGACCAGTTTCTGCGACTCACTTTCTGACCTCATGCTTGTCCACTGACAAGGGGAGGGCAAAAAAATGACGACAAAGACTCCTTCCTTGAATTTCAACACCAAACCGACAGAGGCACAAGCCGTCGCCTTTGGAGGCAATATCTCACAGTAAACGGGCACCCCTGGCATCATGAAATGTTGCAAGGCCATGATTCCCTAGTTCAAGGATCCTCCGTTCATGCTGCTGCCCAGCCACGCGTCCTCGTCATCTGTCAGAGTGGTGAAGCCTGCGCTGGACGGAGCACACCCCGAAAAGCAGATAAAGCATGAAGTGCAAACGGCTTCCCTGTATGTTTGTGGATAACAGCATCCCAAACTGTGCTCGAGGCCTAGACGACCAAAAGCGGCGGAACTCTTCACAGATCACAGCCAAGCAACAAGTTTCGCCGTTACCTGCAAGGCTCCCTTTGCTTTAAGGGCTTAAGGCTTAGTGTTATCAAGGATGCAGGGTTGCTAGTCTCGGGACCGACAATAAAAGCCTCCGTGCAAGATCCCAAACTGCTTAGCGAGACTGCTCCTCATCAGTGAGCTGCAACTAGACGGGTGAACCCAAACCACCCGCACTACGTGCTCTCTCCGACGGCGTTGGGAGACCCTGCGAAAACTTGAGGTCTCAAAAACTTCAAACCTGGATGCACCTTGTGCCAAATGTTCTACCATGTCATCTTCATGCCCCAGCTACGGCTTGCTGCTGACCGTACAGCCTAGCACTGGATTGCAGGAGCAGGTGCGGCTGCGATCATCCTTGGCTGTTCACGGTGATTCTGTCAGGCTGACGAATATCATATAGCAAAATGACGAGACCCAAACCGACAATAGCTCCCAAGCGCTCAGTTCAAGTATCCTCCAGATCACGCATCACTTTGTCAGCGAGGTCAGGTTTCATGCAGCGATGGAAGAACCAGTGGAAGAACCTTAGGTCACGCGAGTCACACCCTTATTTTCAGGTCTCACCTGGTGAGCTTTTTGTGTCAATCTCATGCATGCTCGCGGTTCAATGTCTTGCCGCTGAAGCACATGTCATAAACCAGCACGGTCAGCCTCAGTGTGCTGTGCTTCATGCTTCGGAACCAGGACGTCGCTGTGACTTATGCCGGGCAAGGGGGAAGTCTTTCGAGAAGAAGGTCTCAATTGTATCAATGCTGGAAAAACTACCGACTTCGGGTATGCCACTTGTTCTACAGGCTCTCCATAGCTGCTTCAGCTTTCTTTAGTTTGCCGAGGCCTTGTGTAAGAGCAGAGCTACAGAGACAACTCACCGCAATCCAAGTTGCGGGATAACGAAAATCATGATGAAAAAATACGCGTTTCCTTTCACCATGTGCTCCGGCACCATATACATGTTCCTGAACAGCTCGAGCTCGAGTCAAGCACACCGGACCCGTGCTTCAAGAATCGATCCAGGCCCCCGGAAGCGTTACTCTGCTCGCCGTCCACGGCGTGCACACAGGATGCACAGCTGGTCCCGGCTGCCAAGCTGCGGTGTCAGCAACTCGGTAACAAACTTCCAGGATGGGTAGAAAAGAAGCCACACCACGTACCTGGTCTCAACGAGATCCCTCCAGCAAGTCCTAATCTAATGAGTCTGAGAGCTTCTTTCTTTAGGCCACAAGACAATGCGAATGATGCACCTCTACACAAACCTTCACGGCTCGTCTACAACAGCTGGAGACCATGAAACTAGTCACGTCTCCATTTTCGCAAAGGCCACCCTTAGGAATTTGCTGTGGCTAATACGGTCCAAGATCGCCGACCACAATGACAGCGCAGGCCAACACTAGAGCCAGTTGCGTCCACTATGCGGCTCATTCAGGGCACAAGATTGGGTCTTGCGGGTTTTTATCTGGCTCATACCACACAGGGACAATTAGGCTTTACTCGGCAAGTAGGAGTATGGAACTGCGCGCTTATGGATAACAGTTGGGCTTGGAGGGCTAGCGAAGTGTAGGACTGCAGGCACTACGGGCTGCAAAATGCAGAGGTTGGAAAGAACCCCCATGGCACCAACTCTCCCTTACAGCAATAGCTTTCATTCTTGCATTAGTGTCATTGAGGACTGCAGAAACGGCCAGGTACTGATCGAAGCATTCACATGAGACTCATTAGACTACAGTGCCCCGATCTGTGCAACCATGCCACAAGATGAAAGACAACATCGCGGTCAAGAATGTTTTCCATCGGACGTTGCAGTCATACCTTCGTTCGCGGGATTGAAGCAACACTGGATTCCCTTCGCTAACCTGCCCCGCCGCTACATCAAACATCTTCGGGCCGCACCTTGACTGCATCCCCTGCCGGAAGAAGGACAACTCGGGAACAGGAAGAACCGTTCGTGCTGTGGCTAGGATGAAAGATGTCATTGCGCATGTCCGCGCCCTTTCACGGTCCCGAACCCCTGCACCCCAATTGCGAGCAACGTACGTCAAAAAAGTAGCGCGGTAGTTGACATCGATGATCAGGCACGTGTAACATATGGTACCAAAGGTGTAGTAGTCACCTGCAGCGTGACTGAGGTAGCTTCGAAGCCAGGTCAGGATGGCTTCATGAAGGGATGGCATGCAGTCGATGCTGGCACTGGTAAAGGTCTCCGAATGCTACAGTAGACATTTGGGTTTGTGGCTTGCCAACAAACAAGGCGTGGGTTTGCAGCCTCGTGTCCGTTGAAAGTACGTAAGCTGGCAATATTGCATGCCAGACATCATGGTCATTGTACGTGATTTTACGTGATTCAGTAGAACTGAAACTTTGGTACACCCCTTAAACATGGAGCACACCTGGCAACAACCACGGCCGCATGAGATTCACGGGACGCAGTTCAGCTCCCTGCCGCCACTTCAAACGCAGCAGCACGTTCTGTGCCGGTCCAGCTTCGATTTCAGGTGACTTCATGCACCAAGCCTTCCGTGAAGTTTACCCCGAATGCCTGCTCCGATGGCTTCTAGGCCGGGGAAGGCAAACACCGTGACCAGGAGCAACCTCACGGCGGCTCGATCAAGAAAATCTCAAGCTCTCCAAAGGAAGGCTGGAGCAATGGCTTAGTGGAGGTTCGTCTGAAAAGTCTCAGGCTTACGGTTTACGTACTGAAGCAACTCCGAGCGATGAGCTACGAGATGCCCAGTGTTAACGACGGACCGGGGCCGCCAGCTGGTAGAGTGCCATACATTGCAACTCTCCCATGTGAAACCAGTTCGGACACACTTTCATGCTGCAGTCATACCCATGCCTTCATTGGGGCTAGAGGTGCTGGTGCTGGGTCTGACAGTGCAGGTTTCTCCTGGAAAATGGAGATCGTCACCTCGTGAACAACAAATTTGGACTCGGCAGAAAGTCTTCGGCATGGCTTGCAAAGTGTAACAACAAGAGTTATGGGGGAGGAGGGAGGGGGTTCTGTGGAACCTTCAACTATGCTACCAGTAGAATGGACCCAAAAAGCGAAAGCACAGTGTGCACACAGTGATGACCACTGGAAGACCGCAATAGGGCCTCCCGGCACGACTCTAACACCACCACAAAACTCTCGGTTTGCATTGTCTACCCAGAGAATACAACTAGGAACAATCATAAGATCCGCAGTTCCATGATCTGGGCGTGAGGATGTTGACTGAAACGCAGCAAGTTCGGAAAACTCGAAACCGCCATGGTGGCTGTTGTGTTCTCTGAGCGAGCGGCACGAGGGCGTGCAAAAGCGCCACGAGGAGCGTCAAAGCCTTGGTCTGCTCAGAGTCATCTCCTCTTGCGGATGCTCAGAGGTGTCCTATGGTGTCCTACTATTCCTAGGACGCAGAGGAGACTTAAGATTCAAGAGCTCCCCATCGCTTCCAACACGAGCAAGACAAGCTTGCAATCATGAGTCGCCCCCCTTTCAATCCAAGCAGCGGTCTTAGCCAGATTCAAATCTCCCGACTGCGGGCCCACTTGGTAGAGGTGCGGCCGTTTCAGCACCTCCTTCTCGGGCAGGTCCTGGTCAGGGAGTTGCTCGGAGCAGCGACTCTTTGCTTATGGAGGGCATTCCACAACGTGACGTCTCGAATCCTACTCCCGGTCCACAGATGGGAAGGCCCCCTCTGTTCTCTGCAATATTAGCACGCTTCCTCTGTAATATTAGCACGCTTCCGGTCTGCTCTTGAAAGCTGCTGTTATTCCTGATGCCTTCCGACATTTTGGAAGCTTGGGGGTGTTCTCACCGTCTGCCTGAATGTTCCTCCCGACTGGATTCCTTGCAAGCTCTTTAACGAGCACAGGGAACTGAAATCAGATGGTTGGGTTTGTCAGGTGTTCGGCCGTCTCGAAGGGAAGACTTCCCGAGAGCTTTGGCCTCGTGGATTCGGCTCAGACGCAGTGTGCCAAAGCGGCTCCATCAGTTCACAAACACAGACCATGTTCTCAATGTGCTGGCTTGTCTCAGGGTTCCCCTGCCTTGTCATGGCAACCCGGAGGCAGAATCGGAATCGTGCACAAGGCATTGAACGTTAGCCGAATCCAGTCCTGGGCATTTGCAGCTGTCAGCAGGCATCAGGAAAGCGAATCTGCACGCGTTCCTTTCCCCGAAGAGCGGCAACCCGAAGACCTGCCCTGAAACGCCCGAACTGCAAAATCGCCACGGGTCTTCGTAGATACTGGTGCCAGAAAATCCAGAGATAAAGGTGTAGCACCTCCGTGGCAGCTGAAAATGCCGTCGAGGGCAAGACATGAGGCTTGCGACAACTACTAAGCTTGGATCCGGCTGTCATCCAACAGCCTCAGTCTCGGCCGGTGATCATTGTCGTTGGTCCGCGGGTTGAGAGGTTCTGGAGCGACCGTTTCTGTGAGTGCCGTGCTTTGGCATTCCAAAGCGTGAACCCCCCGCGAAAGCCCTGCTAAGATTTTAAGATCATAAACTGCTCATGGGGCTTCCGTGCTCCTGTTTGCCACAGGTCTTTCTGTACTGACCAAGGCGCACTATCATAAGCACCTGGACCATATTCCGCCAGAACCTCGGCTCAAGATCCGCTGGCGGAATCTCCTGAAAAGCACAAGTCTTGGAGGTCTCTCCCCAACTGGACTCCCATCTTGCCTTGCAAGTCCCTAAGACCCTTCTTCCATCCGCGAGTCTGCATAACAAAAGCTGAAGACAACCTGAAAAGTGCTGATACTAGAATAGCTCGGAGGCAGCACTAAGCAGAAGGTCGGGGAGCGTAAAAAGAGTGAACATACAGGCTCGCCGATAGTTCCAGCGGCCATGCAGTAGCACCAACCTTTCCAGATATCTGAACCTGAGTTTCGTCTGGAAGTTGCAAACGTCAACCGATGTCAACCGACCGCAACGCAAGAGATCAAGTCCGGAGCACCTCGTTAATCCTACTTGCCAACCAGAGCCCCAAAGACACTGACACTTGCAAGCTACATACCCAGCTCTGGCGACACTTCGCGCAAACCTCGCAACCCCACCTCGCCAAGACCCTCTTGAAGGCACCACACCAAAGGAGCCTTGTGATGCCCTGAGCCCTACTGTAGGAGGAGGAGGAGGAGGCCCGAGGTTCCACAGACGGCACCAGAACGACCAGGCCGCTGAGCAATCGCAAAGTCGGAGTTGTTCACTGCCTGTCGGCCTGATTTCAGGATTCTTCACGGTCGTGATTCGTAAAAAAGGGCCCTGCTTTTGGCTTTCAGACTTCACGCAGCTGCAGAAGCTCTGCCACCGTCGAGTTGGAGCTCAAGTTCTGGATGATGTCACTTTACGACTCAAGAGTCGATGAGCACGTCCACATGCCCTGCCTTCTTTGCCGGCAATGCCAATGCCAACCTGCGCTGTTTGGATCATCGGCACCTCCGATTAGGCAGATTGCAAGGGTGCATCAGCGGCTTTGACTTATATGTCTTGCCGGAGCTCCCAAATCTCTTTTGCTACTTACTTGCTCGACCAGTTTCGGCAGCTCCCTTCGAAGCACAAAAGAATCAGCAATTGCCAAAGGCTCTATCTTCAAAACAACCTCCAGCAGGCAAAGGCACGTCGTTGGCGCCGTCTCCAATGGCTAACGTTACAGGCGTGGGCTTTACCTCATCGCGGATGAACTGCACGAGCTCTGCCTGCCGTCCCACGGTGACTAGTGCGCAGTGCCAAGTTAAGAAGTGATATCTTCCCGCACCCTCAAGCCATCAACACTTCTTGGCTCGCCTCCGTGCATGTCCTGAAAACCATGCTGCATGGCCTTCTGCGAGGGGCTTACCCGGCAAGCAATCAGCACAGCACAGCCTCGCACCAAAGCGTCGTCCCGGGTCACTTGTGCCAACAAACTTATGCTTCGGGGTATTTTGACGGAGTTTAGCAGATCTAGCAGCTTCGCAGCTGAAGGCGCGAGGCAGGAGCAAACCAAAGCACAAGCTTGGCTTACCGAGCGTTACGCGACTCTGCTATTCAGAATGCTTATGGCTGAAGCAGGCTTTCTTTAAAAGAAGGCAGCTGCGCAGCTTGTGGAGACCCGCTTGAACATGTCCTGCCGCGGAAGCTGCAAGGATACACCGTCGACGTGTAAGGCCCACAACTGCCTAACGGCATTGCGAGATGTTGGTCAGCGATCGGCATTCCTAAAGCTCAAAACATCGAACATCGGACATCATGGCAGACAGATAGTCAGACAGTAACCCACCATGTGCAAAGAAGGTTAGGGATGCGTGGACTTACCAAACTGCCTGGACAGCCCAAGATTTGATATTCTGACGGGGTTGTGGAGCTCTGCTCTGTCCAAGGTTGCAATGCAAGTCCGCGCTCCTTGAGATCACCTGAGACAAAGTCCGAGCCAGTTCCAAGGATCTGAGAAGACTGCGGGACTCAGCCTTAGCAGCCTCTGGGATTTTGAGATCGATCAGGGTGTCTTCCCCTCCGTTCGTCGAACTCCAGATCCGAATGCCCCAGAACCTCAACTTCTCTCAAGGCAACTTAGGGACGTTCCCAGATCTCCGTCATGGCCTTTCCGGTGACCATCAACCTCAGCATGGAGGATGCTTCGTGCGCGCCCTGCTGGCGATGGCCAGCACCTAAAGCCGGGTACAGTCGAGAGTTCTCAAAACCTGATAACAAGGTCTGCAAGTATCGGGGAGCCCTCGCTTGGAGACGTCGGCCGTTTCCTGCACACAACATGCAAGCAGGATGCTGTGGTTTGGGCATCTGCAAGTCCAGGACCGCCAGCAGGGCATGTGCAATGATGTGCAATACATGGCCATTTGGCACCGAGTCTTCTTCTCCCATTTCAAGATCTTTGGGAGATCTTCGGCAGCTGCTTTGGGTTCAGCTTGCTCTCCCTTTCCACTCGTGCTCCCTCATGGTAAGGCCTAAGCACAGATGACCTTCCTCTTCTGCAATCACATGCTGTGACAGCCGCTGGCCTTTGTGGCTGTGGCCTCAGAGGAATAACTCCACGTGGTCTTCAGCCAGTAGGGCTCCTGTTTACATACTTGGCGCAGAGATTTTCGGAGTGTGTCAGCGGCTGAGGCACTGCTGAATGCTAGAATGCTAGAATGCTCGAAATCCCGCGGTTGCAGTATACACGCCCATGGGTTCAACCTGTCCTCCTCGTCGTCACTGGATTCCTGCGGCCACACAAGAGGGTCCCATGCCATAGCATATGACGGCTCGAGTTCAGTACTCCAAGAAAAGGTGCTGCATTGCTCCAGATCCTCAAGTTGGATCCTTAATCATCAATCATTCATTAATCCAGATGGTGCTTTCAAATGCGATGCTGCTTCGGACTTCAGGTTGAGGCGAACACGACGAAGAGTCCACTCCACTAGCGATTATATGCACAACACGTGTGAGGGAAACCTGAGAAGATCATTGACTTCACCGTTAACGGCCCCCAAGATTTAGGCGGGGCAGTGCTGCCAGTGTCGAAAGTCCAACCCATCGACACTTTGAAGGGGACCCTCTTTCATGGAAAGTGCCTCCTCGCAGTACCTGCTCAAACCTGTCCAGCGCCACCCTAAGACTGACAAATCGCTGCAGGCCTCGCTAACACCCCAGCGATTTTGCAGCTGTTCCTCGGACGTTCACTGCTTCGGGGCACGGGATATCGAACTTGTGCAGTTACTGGAATTCTGGGATTTGCAAGCGTCTTCGCCACTTCAGATTCAAGCAATGCTCGGGGTCGTCCGATGTGGTCAGCCACCGTCCACAAAGTACAGCCCGAGCCTTATAATGCCCTGAAGCAGCACCTCGTAAGTCGCAGTTAGCCTATTCCCATGCAACTTCTTTTGGGCTCGAACGATCTTGTGCGGGTGCTGCTAACCTCTGCATGGCTTTGCATGTCGGGGCAGAGGCATGCGGACAACTTTTTCAACTGGACGGAGCGCTTGTGCCAGCTCTCGGCCAAAGGCTGGCTGCGAACACTCTGTGAGAATACGCAGTCTGTACTTGCAACATATGGAGAAAGTCATCTTCACCGCTTTACAGCTCGTCCTCGCAGTGGGTCTTGATGGTGACGTCGGAAGTGGCGTACGTCACACCTGGGCTGTTCTAAGCCTTTTTTGAAATCATGATGGTCCTTGCTAGTGTATTTGCCAGTCAGTACACATGCATATTGTGTAGAGTGTAGACATATATATATACATATATTATATATATATAATATGCTGACGACGAATAAATAAACAAACAAGTAAACAGTTAAAAACAAGTTTAAGAAACGAGTAAACAAAAAATACATATATAAACTTTATACATACCACCTCCCTAGAACTGTGAAGACTTTGTCCTAGACACAGGTCAAGCAGAAGCCCTCGCCGGTCTGGTCGTCGTCCAAGAAGGCCTGATCGCTCTGGTCAATCTCGCCCTCCAGGACCTTGCCAGCACAGCTGGAGCAAGAGCCCGCGCGGCAGGAGTANGTCAAGCAGAAGCCCTCGCCGGTCTGGTCGTCGTCCAAGAAGGCCTGATCGCTCTGGTCAATCTCGCCCTCCAGGACCTTGCCAGCACAGCTGGAGCAAGAGCCCGCGCGGCAGGAGTAGGGCAGCTCCAAGCCCTCCTCCTCAGCCTGGTCCAGGATGTATACGTCCTCAGGGCATTCCTTGGCTGCTCTTTCGCCAGATTGCTCAAAGCATTTTTCAGCACCGCGACCACCGTCTGGTCCCGAAATGCCACATTACATATGTGATAAGTGGAGCCCAGTGCTGACAAGATGCAAAGGATTGGGTGCCGTCCGGGGTCTCCAAAGTCACCTTGAAGTGGGCGGGCACACCAGGACGAGCTGGCACCGTGTTGACGATGGCAGGCACATTGCCGGAGGCCAGAGCACCCGCCGACAATGCCTGGCAGCCCATGTGAACGCTCTGCTGAGTCGCAAGGAAGGTCGGCTGGCTCGGTGCCCAGAAGCTGCGAAGCACGGCAACGCAGCAAGCGGNGGAGGCCAGAGCACCCGCCGACAATGCCTGGCAGCCCATGTGAACGCTCTGCTGAGTCGCAAGGAAGGTCGGCTGGCTCGGTGCCCAGAAGCTGCGAAGCACGGCAACGCAGCAAGCGGTGGCCACGAGCACTGGCAAGGTGCGACTCTGGGAAGCCATTGCGACCAAACGTCCACTATTTCTAAGGCTGCTGTTGAAAGACCCTTTTGTGGCTTGAGCAATGGTAATTCGGACCCGGACAACTGTTTGGCCCAGGATCAAGCTGCCACATGAGTAGCACGAACCTTTGAGCATTTCTGCTCACCACATGATGCATCGCCATTCCCTTATGACGTGTCGTCCCATCTCCAACCCGCCCCAGCCCATTTACCACAAGCCACAATATACAAGCTGAAACGTGCATGGCAAGTGAACTGAAACAGACAACACTTGTAAGTGCGAAACAATCTCAAACTGAAGGTTCTCTTTCTGCGCAGTTTTAGCAAGCGCACCACTTCCGTAGACCGGACATGCACTCGGCCAGCAATCCATTTTGGCGGACGTCGTTCGCCCTACGCTTGACAGCATCCGCAAGAATTATGCGCGCAGCGCCAAGCTGGCACTGCTCCACAGCCATGAAGGCTGCAATGCCTCGCTGACCAAACGCAATCTCACCGGATTGGGCGCGCAAAAGTAAACGCAAGATATCGTGATGCTCCGCGGAGACAAGCAAGAGGGCTGTAAAGCTGGCGTCCCAGGCTGCGTTCGTGTCAAGATCGACCTCCAGCAATAACTGCACGAGTTTCGCATGACCGCGCTGGCAGGCAAGATGCATAGCTGTCACGCTGCCACTCATGGTCGCATTCTTGTCGGCACGTGCCTCCAGCAACAAGCGAGCGACTTCCAAGTGGTTCTCGGCACATGCAATTCCTAAGGGTGTAGCTCTGCAAACGTCTGGGTTCGTCTCAGCACTTGCGTGAAGCAAAAAGCGAACCACTTCTACATCTCCGTGGCAGCAGGCCACAGACAAAGGCGCGAAGCGTCCTCGTGGCGCCTTCTGCAGGTCGGCTTGCGCATGCATCAGAATCTTCAGTATCTCCAAGTGCCCTTGTGCCGTTGCAAGGCCCAGTGCGGTGTAGCCATCTTCCGATACCCTGTCTTTCTCCGCTCCGGCTTCGAGTAGCAAGCGAGTGCAGCGGGCACTGCCACAAACCGCTGCGTAATGTAAGGCCGTCCGGTTTTGGTGCACCGTCTGGCTCGTGGAGTCAGGGTCAAGTGGGCCAGCAAGAACTGTTTCGAGTCGCTCAGCTGAATCAAGGGCAACAGCGGCAAAAAGCTCACGGCACTGCCTGTCATCGACAGGACAGAAGTGCAGCAGGACAATCTCTACCTCCATAGGAAAAGCCAGTTCATCCGAATCGCACAGCTCGCGCCCCTCTATCAGCAGTCTCTGCCGAAATCTCGGTATGCCGAGCAGAGTCTGGAGCCTCTGCTTTAAAGCCCTGATAGGAAGGTCCGTCGTGGCCGCTAGTTCAACAGCCTCCTTCGTAATCTGAATCTCCTCCCCCGATGCCATGCGAATTTGTAGCATCGTGTTTGAAACCACTAAGCAAACCGCCCAGCCTGCTGCCCCTTCGGCTCCAGGAGGTTTTTAGGCCTATTCACTAGTCTAGCCCAGTGAACCTTAGGACTGACATTTGCAATGTAGCTACATGGCGCCAAATTCCGGCATCCACATGCGAAATACCAAAGGCATGCACATGACGACATGAAGAGACCGATCACGGAACACCCGCCCATCCCCACATGTGAAGCGAGAAGTGGCGAGGGCCTCACATCCCTCGGCCTGCGCAAAACCGAAACCACTGCACGTGCGAATATCTGCAGCCGCACATTCCGAGGACTTGGCGAGCAGGTAACGGACGAGCTGCCCGAAAAGCTCGTGGACTAAAGGGCTCAACGGCGAGACCTTCAAAGGGCAGATTTGCAGTATACTCCTTGACAAAGATAATGTTGCACCCCCGATGATTCTAAATAGGCTTGACTTAGATGCAGGACATTGTGCGCAGGTCGAGGCCCGGTGACTGACTCTCATTGCGCCATGATGCCAGGGCTGCCAGAATGGTGTACTGAATTTTTGGCACAACTTCCAACTTTGCTTCCCGCCGCACGTGTGGAAACAAGGAGGTTCCCACGCCCTGCCGACTATCTTGACTCACAATGCTCAATACTCCGGCCAGGAGAAGCCAGATACCTGTGTTGCTCGACATTTTCTTCTTCGTCTTCGTTTCTCCAGTACGACTACCTGTGCTGTGACTACAACTCCTCCTCCTGATGCCCCAGACTCACGCAAGCGAGTGACTGTGCCACCTGCATGAAGGTGAAGGTGATCAAGAGCAGCTCCTGCAGGGAACCACTCGGCTCTCGCCGCCGCATCGACACCTGGAGATGTGTGTATGTATGTATGTATGTATGCACGTATGTATGTATGTGTCTACGTACGTATGCATGCATGTATGCATGCATGTATGTATCGATGGATGTATGGATGTATGTGTATGAACGGTATGCATGTATGTATGTATTTGTTTATACGAAAATATACATATATATATACACACATACACGTATACATACACATATATATACACACATACATATATATACATACATATGTATACGTACATACATAAATATGTATATTGTTCGCTTGCTTGCTTGCTTGCTTGCTTGCTTGAGTGAGTGAGTGAGTGAGTGTGGGAGTGAAAAAGTGATGGACAAATAGATAGATGGATGGAGGGATAGATAAGATAGGTAGGTCGATAACTAGATAGATGAATGGATAGATGGATGGATGGATGGATGGATGGATAGACAGATAGATAGACAGAGCATGAGTATGCGTGTGGCAGTATGATGCGTTAGGGTATGCAATGTAATGACATGTCAGGTGATTTCATATAATGCGATGTATGTATTTATGTATGCATGTCTGCATACATGCATGCATGCATAGATGGCTGGCTGGATGGCTGTCTGGAGGGCTGGATGTACGTCTGCATGTTTCTTCGTATGGCGTTGCTGTTTCATGGATCCTGCATCGTTGAGCAGTGCCGCTTGCCCGTGTGTGTGTGTGTGTCGCATGCACATGTATACCTATGCATTTACATAAAAATAGATAGATATGTATACATATTATATACATATATACTATTATATACACGTATATTTTCCTCTGCAAATGCGTACAAGGAAACTGGGATGACAAGTTAATGACAAGAATCACCTTTCACGTAGCTTGGACTCTGCGTGGCTTGACAAATCACTAAGATCAATAGCCGCTTGCGCAATTCCCTGCCAACAAGACTTGCTTCTTCGGGCTGGTTTATCCTGCTGTTTAGAAATACCGTGTTAAAACTCAGGCTTCGCTACCCGCGGAAGATCATGATGCTTCCGGTATCCATGAGTGTCAAGATACGAGCATAGCAATATGAATGTTTGCAAAGATGCACAACCATTGTTGTTTCCAAGCGCTACATCGCTCCTCCAACCTGTCTCCTGCAAGTTCGCTGTTGTGTACCGCTAGAGGCAAAACCCTGAACAGGCTGCCAACCTCAAAAGCATCAAAAGCCTGAAGCATGGAGACTTCTGGCGGAGTCCCGACTCCTAAGCATGATGTGTTCAACCTCTTGTTTCAAACAACTGAGCGCTGGAACCGCCAGCAAGCACTCGCTGGCTCTCGGAAGTGCGACCGCCTTCTCAGGTCAGAGCGTCAAGGCTTGAATACTTAGACAACATGAGAGACATCCAACTGCATTCGTCGAGCTACCTGGAAGCCCTCCTCGAGCTGGGCCACAAGCCAAAGGACAGAGTCCAGCCTGTGGAGAGCTTCGGCCAGCTGAGGGTTGTGGCTTTTGCAACATGTGAATCTGTCTTCACAGGCCTTGCTATTCGCAGGGGAACACGTGACCGGTCCCTGTCTAGAGCCTTACATCGCAGCCATCGGCTGCACTGCATGGTTCTCACGGAGTGAAGACGCACAGATTGACTTTCCCAGCCAAGCCCTTTGACTCCTCGAACACGGCTGCAAATACTACCTGTGATAGTACGCCTGTCTCGAACCATCGTGACCCACATGAGGCCCAGGCTGCGCTGCGAGTGACATATCCTCGGCGTTACGCGGTCTCTTGGCCTGGAGCTGGGGATAGACATGAGCACGCACCCCACTCTCTTCATGCGCTTACTGCAAAGTGTCTTGGAGCTCTCAGTTTCGTTGATGGCTCAGGACGCAAGGGTTGGGACAAAACATTCAGACACTATCCTTTTGGGGTTGATTGTGCGATGCTTTATTTGGTGCTTGGGGCTTGGACTCAAATCAAATCGCCCCTCGAAAAATGCGGAGCAAACATGTCAGTCAGGACTATGTCTGCACCTCAGGCGTGAGACTGCATCATCTCGTGTCTTGAAATCTGCCAGAACGTCTCAAGGAGATGTGGCAAAAGACCTTCAATCCTGAAGGGAACAGACCCACGATACTCCGTAGTTTCAAACCCCTGAACAGAAGTACAAAGAGAAGAGCATGATGATGATGACAATGATGATGATGATGATGACAATGATGCTGATGACGATGATTATGTTGATGGTCATGAATATAATGACGATGGTGATGTGATGATTATGATGATGATGGTGATGATTATGGTGGTGTTGATGATGGCGGTGATGACGGCCATGATGATGATGATGATTAAGTGCCATGAGCGGCTCAGAAGGGGCTGGGGTTTATGTTTATGTCGTTTTCCTCTTCCATGGCCGGTGCTCGCCCTCGCTTGATCTGGTTCCGCGCTATCGCTGCAGATTCGTCATACACTGAGTTTGAACTCATTGTGGCAGAGACACCTTTCATACTTGATCGCCAGGATTTCCTGTGCCTTTGGGCCTTCTGCACCACGCGCCTCCCAGAGCTGGGTTGGGTTGGTTCTCTGAGCAGGCTTTGTTCCTGTGAGGGACGATGGAGCCCAGGAGCCTTCATCACTACTTTCCCATACTTTCCACTTCTCCTGCCATTATCAGTCCCCCAGTCCCTGACACCATTCCAGACAAAGCTCCCCTTTCGAAGACTGGCGCGATCAGTTCCACAGGGGACGAGCGCTCATTCCGGTCCCAAGCCCGGACGCAGCAGTGTTGCACTCCTACATCCACTTCAGATCATGCTGCGGGCACGAGGGTTGGCGTGGCAGCCCCGGGCACGCCTGAAGCTACCTGTTCTCAAGTGGTGAATGACGGGGAGTCTTTTATACCCGCGCAAGATCACGGACGTGTGCGTAAGCGCGCGTTCAGGCGAGCTATCCGGAGAGCGCAGCGCGACGGCGCTGCTTTGTACAGGGGTAAGGCTTTGTATGCGAACGTATCTTGGCTTCCACCCACAAGTGTGAACTCTCCCGAGGGCTTGGGTTCTCGTGTCAAAGTCTTTTCATGGAATTGTGATGGCCTCACAGAAACACTTTACGCAGAAATCATGTGCTGGTTGCACAAACACGATGATATTTCGATTGTCTATCTTCAGGAGACCCACTGGTCCAAGACGATGGAGTGGACAAAAGACGGCTGGCATTTTTGCCATTCCGCCTCCTTGCGGGCTAACACGGCTGGAGTGCTCATTGGCGTCCGCTCTTCTCTCGCCAACGCGAACACAATCAGCTGGCATGAAGCCGTCCCCGGCAGACTCCTGCAGGTACGTTGTTTCCATGGCAATCAGCACATGGATTTAGTGTGCGCCTATCAGCATGCTATGGGGTTCGGTGACGGGTCTCATCTTCAGAAGATTTATCAGAAACGACGTAGCTTTTGGACCGCACTCGCTAAACTGCTTTCCTCCTTGCCTTTTCGCTCTCATGTGGTGCTAGGTGGTGACTTCAACTGCAGTGTAGACACTCATCCGCGGTTGGTAGGATGCGGCATTGTCGCAGGCCCCACCACAGAGGCAGCAAAGGCGGATCGTCGCCTCTTCATGGACGTATTGCGGGCGCAGCAACTGTGCCTACTTAATACGTGGGGTGGTCGTCTGGCAACTTACCAGCACCCCAAGGGTAGATCGCAGATTGACTTTCTTGCCGTCCGCGCTCCCCTTGCAGATAACATTGCCAAGACATGCTGTCCGGTAGAGTCACTTCTAGCGGGCTGGCGATCCGCTGGGCATAAGCCCCTGGTTGCATCCCTCCGAGCCCTTTGGCGGCCTTGGGCCAGCTCCAAGCCTGCGGCGTTGGACATTGCGAGTCGGGCGGCTTCAGCTCTTGGGTATGGGCAACAGGCTGCGCTGTCTGAGTTGCACGTCTCTCTTCAGAGTAGGCCCGCTCCATCGTGTCAGCGGCCCCGCATGCCTGCGCGGGAGTCCTCCTATGCCTTGATTACCGGGTTTTGGCGCTTACGCCGTCGTGTGACTCAGCTTCGATGGAGTGATCGGAGAGGCATCTTCCAGGCATGGAAGCTTTCCGTGCAGCTGCTCTCAAAGAAGCGTGAGCTCGACAGACACCTTCGGCAAACCAAGCGTGCCCAAATCCTGAATGTCTTACAGTCAGCTGTGCAGAAGAAACACACAGGGAGTTTTTATGGTTTTGTTAATCTCCTGTGTCCGAAATCCCAACCCCAGCGCATACGCCTTCGGAGTGATTCCGGTCAGCTGCTTGATCAAAAAGCTGAATGTGCTCTTTTGGCCAAGTATGCCACTACACTCTTCAGAGGCGAGCCCTGGCCACTGCCTGAATTGCTGTCTGTCTCCCCCGAGCTGTTCTCGGCAGCTCATTGGCACAGTGCTTTCCGCGCCATCCCGTGGAACAAGGCTGCCCCGGTCTTCACGCCTAGCATCAACACATGGAAGACACACGCGGGGCAGCTTTGCGACACACTTGCAGGGGTTGCAGAAGTATGCTTTGCAGCTTCCGAACCGCATATTCCCACGGAATGGGCTTCGGTTCAAATTGCTTGGCTCCCGAAGCCCAGTAAAACACCTTCCACCCCTGCACACCTTCGTACGATCGGACTTATGTCCGGGGATCACAAGGCCCTACTGCACATCATCAAAACCCATATTAGTGAACCCATATTGACCGCCATGAGCTTGACCCCTCAGTATGCGTATCGCAAGAATGTGTCCACACTAAACGCCATCTCGCGCTCTGCTCAGCACTGTCTGCAGGTTCGAAGGCTTCTTGAATCACAGCGCACAGACCTTGCAACCAAGATTGCAGGAAGACATCAAACCGCACTTTGTGGTGGGATTATGGCCAACTTAGACTTGGCCAAAGCATTCGATACCCTGCCTTACAAGGAAATATATCTTTCATTGCAAGAAGCTTGCATCGATGAACCGCTTTGCAGATTGATTATCCACCTGCATGCCAGCACCCGCTGCGCCATATTGCATGGCGATCATTGTGCTACAGTGCCAATGTCGCGGGGCCTGAGGCAGGGCTGCCCGATCGCTCCAATCATTTTTGCTGCATGGTCAGTGAGGGTCTGCCGGCTTATCGACGCTAAGTTGGGCAAGGGTTGGTCGTTGAAACATTTGACACTGTTCTCAGATGATACCCATAGTTACTGGATGCTCAACTCCCTTCAGGATCTTGAACATGCAGTTTCGCAACTGCTTCTTATCATCAGTGTCCTGTCCGATGCCGGCATGTCAATCAACTTCACCAAGTCTGCCGTGGTTTGTGTCCTCAGAGGCAGGGGCGCTGCGGCTGCTCAGCGGCGCTACTTCAGATGGCGCGATGGTGCTCTTCATCTCAGATTACAAAGGGATTCAGTTGATCTTCATGTTCCCCTGTCAGATACTCTTGAGTACTTGGGTATCGTTCTCGGTTACGGCAACTTCGAGCTGCCGACTGCCAGGTTGAGAGCAACCAAAGCTCAAGCCAATTATGCCAGATTGCACAAAGTGCTTCGTGTCAATGGCCCTCTTTCTGCAAAGCAGCGGCTGCGCGTGTATGCAGCCTGTGTCCTGAGTTGCTTTCTTTATGGCCTTCTAGAGGTGGGGGTTTCCGCTAGCTGCTTCAAGATTTTGATGTCCGGTGTTTGCGGTCACCTTCGGAAACTGCTTCGCATATACCAAGAAGGAGTCTCAAATGCTCAGGTCCTCGAGAGAGCGGGCTTTGACCTCGCATCCACCTTGAGAGGCAGGGCCACCTCCCTTGTCTCTTCCATTGAAGGCGATCCGCATAGGCGGCCACAGCTCAAGACTGCGGAGCTTGCACATGCTTGTCATGTAGTTGCCAGTCTGGATGCTGCACTTGATCGTACCCCGAGCTCTGCACTCACCCGTGTAAGACCGAGTGCGCATGCAACGCTTGATTGCCCAATCTGCGGACAGTATTTTCTCGGCGACCATAACCTAGTCATGCACATAAATTCTAAGCACCCTGAGCTTAACCAGCAGTCAAAAATCACATTCCTTAGGCATAAGCACGCGCTTCATGGCATTCCACGGTGCCGGTTTTGTAGGGCTACGCTCTACAGCTGGCAGGTCTTGGAACAGCACCTGACGTGTGGCATGTGCCCACGCATTAAGGATGGATTTGGCAGGGGGTTTAGTCTTGATCAGATATTTGCTGATGTCATCGCTCGTGAACAGACTGATCCGCCTGAGCCCCCAGTTGGCATTGAGTCTGGCCCACCTGTGCTCCTCTTTGACAGGCCTGAGCACTCGCAACCCTTGCATGAGTTTCTTAGGAATCACACCGAGGTACAACAGTACTCCAAACAGTGCGCATTGTGTGGTCAGAAACAGCTTTCTGCGGGTAAGTTCAAAACGCACTGGCGTTCCACACACCCTGCAGCGTGGCACATCGTTGAAGCACCGATCAAGGGGTTTGCTCGTAGCTTGACTGCCACCTTTTGCAATCCGTGCCCTTACTGCCTCAGCACCGCCAAAGACCCCAGGGCTCACGCTGTTCAGTGTCCGTCCTTGTTTCAGGTACTTGCAGTTCGACATTTGCGACAGCAGCATTACTCTGCGGATGAGCTTCAAAAGGAGGCGGGACCGGGCTCCAGGCAGTCTGAACGGCGTTCAGCGTATCTTGATTACGACCCTAAAGCTCTACCCATCGCGCGTGCTCTTCGTTCTGCTGGCGCGATGCCGACAGCATGCAAAGCCACAGAGCGGGGTTCTGCTGATACCCGGTCTGGGTTCTTCGGCGGCTCAGGTGATGCCAGTGCAGCTGCCTCCGGCAGCGCCTGTCCTGCAAAGGTTCCTCTGATGTTCACTCAATTCAAGGGAGCTGCGGTTGTCCCTTCGACCACTTCAGGCTCTGCTCGCAGTGGTGTGGTTTCGGTGTCCTCTTGGTGCCTACGTATCCGTCTGGCAAACCCCCACACGCAGTGTTACATTAACTCTGCCATTCTGGCACTTGGGCACGTGAATACCATCCAACCTGTCAGTCCATCGCTTGCTGCGGTCTTTCGTATCTGTCAGGAACATGCTGATGGCGCTGAGAGCGCGAGCCTGTTGCACATTGTGGGGCACTCTGCGCTCACCGCGCTGACCCCGGCATGGTACTTCGGCGTACGACAGCAGGACGTCTTTGAGTATCTAGAGGGTCTTCTTCGTCTTGACTTTTCGGTTCTGTGGAGCGCCAGGGTTCTCGAAGAGGGTGCTCGGCTTTGAAACTCAGGGTTCACCATAACTCTAGATATCTCGGATCCCAATGTTGACATCCAGAGGCTCATCTACGCCTGGAATGCTCAGCATTTCGTGCATGCATTGCATAGCGAGTCAAGCCTAGCCTGCATCCAATTAGGTCGGTATCCGCATCAAATAAAGATTGCCAGGCCGATTGAGCTTCCGACGAGGCTTCAGTTGCCTATTTTTGTGAGCGAGGCTGACCTTGCTGTGTCTTGGGTTGAGTTCGAGGTTCTCTCTGTCCTGGTTCACCTTGGTCGCTCGCCATTCTCAGGGCATTATCGTGCACTGCTACGGTCTGGCGACCGCTGGGTGTATTGCAATGACCATGTCCAGGCAGCACCAACGTTAATCACATTGGAGCATAAACGCGGGTGCTACGGATTGTTGTTGCTCAAAGTGCGTGACTCTTTGCGGTAGCCGGGGTAGGTAGCTTCAGTTGTGTCCGGTAGTGCGACATGTCAGGGCCGTTGGTGGATGTGGAAGAACTCAACAGCTTTGATGCCTTAGCCATTTACGCGCCACAGAATCAAGGGGCGGAGCACGCTGCACCACATGCGGATGAACCTGATTCAAAGTTTCAGCGCAGGGACAAAGGAGCAGCGGGGAAAGGCCGGGGTGCGCCGCCATCCATCAAGCGCGGTAGAGAGCGAGAGTCCTTTGACAACTTTTCGGACCCTCGTGCGAGTGATTCTTCCTTCTTGGATCGCTGGCAATCGTGGTCTTATCAGCCCCGCTACGAGTCTAGACACTCAGAGCTGGAGTATCTTCGTCAGCAGGTGTCCATGCTTCAAAGAATGGTGCTCAGGCATGAAGATGCATTGTGCCTAATGAGACAAGAGGTTGCCTTCATCGTGCATTTCCGCATTGGCGTTGAGGCCTCCCTGGTTCCGGCCATTTATCGTGCTCAGGCCGGATGGCGAGAGATTTACCGCACAGCTCCTTCAAAACTTGGCGCTCCAATGCGCAACACTCTCCTCGAGTGTGTGCTTAAGGAGTTGCGGAGTCGTTTGACGACTCTTGCGCATGAGACGGCCAAGGCGTGGCGCGAGACCATGATCAAAGCAGGATGGTTGATTGCTGACTCGTCCGCTAGCCCGGATGAATGGCAATGGGCATTCCTGTCTTGGGACGCAGCTAAAAGGGTGCAGATTGTCAATGCCTCGCGAACTGCACTGGCACACAACAAAATCCTCGCCTCCATCGACATCTTGCTTGCAGGAATATCCAAGCCGGACTCGTTATCGAGGTTCCAGCCGCTGCGGCGCGTTACGGAACAGATGAGCGGAGCGAGCGTGGGCTTCGCTTTGCAGTATCCATTCAAAGGTGTGTTGGCACAAGAGCTATACACCGCCACGCTGGACATCTGCAACTCTGCAGCGGCGCAGTTAGTGGCAGCACAGTTTCGAGTAGATCGCGGTCAGCGCTCTGGGCTCGCCAATGCCATTGCTAAGAGTCATCGATAGACGGTTGGTTCATTGAAGGTGTGTTTCCAGGGCCGTCGGTTTTGTTCTTGTTTTGCTGAGGTTCTCCCTTGGCAGTTCCCATGGCCAATTGTGCCGCGCACACGCTTGTCGAGGCATAAGCCCTTCATGACTGCTGGAAATTTGCCTGGTGTTCCCTTGCGGTTTGCATTCCTGCCATCGCTGTGCAAATAAAGCTTCCGGCGAGACGGCGAGAGGCTGGCTATCGCTCTTCGGCACTGCTGGTCGCTGGCCTCATTGGCGCTGCCGCTCCCTAGATTCCGGATGCCTTTGGTTGGGTTTTCTGTGTTCTTCAGGGTGGTCTCTTTCGTTTAAGGCCCCAGGGAAGAAAGAAAAAAAACAAAAAAAACACAAAACAACTACAACGAACCTCTGTGACCCCAGTGTGTAGTGCGGGTGTAGGGCGCAGTTTCGAGGCATGTCTGTTCGGTATTGGTGCATGTGCGGCGTTGCTCGCGCTTGCCACAAGCAGTGCCCAGCTGCCCATTGAGGAGCTTACGTCCATTGCAGTGTCTTGCCACACTTGAGTGGTCTGAAGATTGAATCATCTAAAGCTCCACGTTGCTCACGTGTAGCTGCTTACGGTATGGGATTGAGTTCCGCTGACGCTGATAATAGCCTACCCGGTGCACGTGTCTGGTTGCCCTTGAGGCCTGTCAGTGCAAAACAGAGGCCATCCTGGCTAGCGGTGCCGAAACCCCATTGCTTAGCGTGTAAGTCCACACGTTCGTCATCGTATCATGTGCCCTGCCGGCCACTGCAAGAACTCAAGCCACGCAGGTGAATGGCAAATGGCAGTGCAATTATGCAATGTTGATACAGTAAGTGCATCTGTACAGTGTAGAAGTAGGCCATCCACTTTTGTTAATGTGCCTGGGACATTGAGTCTCGGCGGATGTGCAAGACCCTCGGGTCGGCATCCCGCGCTAAAGGCGCGAGTAGCAGGCAAGAGACCCGTGCGGACGTCACACGGCCCGTGGGCCGTGGCGTGCAGAGAGAGAGAGAGATGATGATGATGGCCGTGACGGCGGCGGTGCAGCGGCGGTGTGCATCACACCGATAGATAGACAGATAGATAGGCAGATAGATGATTAGACAGATTGCCCCGGTAGCTGGGAACAGGTAGAGTGACCCTGAATTTACTGCTGAGGCTCCAACCTCGGGCTCATCGGATAGGTTGCCGGCGGCCTGGGAGTGTGGCCCGTTCCCAACACATGGCTTAGGCGTCGGGCCTTGCGCTTCTCCGTGGCCAGGCGAGCCAGTATGCATACCTGCTCCTGAGACAGGCAAGTTTGCCGGTCGAGGCGTAATCGTTCGTGCACTGTGTTGCAGAAGGTCTCTTGCTCGCACTTGAAAGATACATGAGACTCTACAATTGAAGCTGAGGAGCCTGTGAACCTACTGGGCCCACAGACTGTAGCGCTGTCAGAGTTGCAAGTGGCATCGCTTGAGCTGGGCCGAGCCTAAGTAAGCATCACTGCGCGCTTTGCCCCCCCTTGCCGTAAAAGGCTCAGGCTCTATGGGATGCGGCGCGCGCTTTGGGACCATCCCTCTTCCCTCGCCGTGAAAGACTCGAAATCCGCGCGATGCTTCCCCTTCCCTTGGGCGTAGAAGGCTCCGGAGGGGTGCGGCGCGCGCTTTGGGCCTCGACGTCGAAGGCTCACAACACACACAACCCGCTGGTAGTAATGGTTCCACCTCCCCACCCCTCCCCCCTTAACTCGACTCGCACAGGTTTTCCAAACACGTTGACCGCAGTGGAAGCTTGCGGTCTTTGTGTGCGGCGTGTGCACACGTGCGCACGCACACAGACACACCGACACGCAGACACATATGCGCACACACACATCTATACACCACACCACCTTAACGTGACTAGCATAAAGAAGGCACACTCATGCGAGGTTATCCAGTCCTATAGTTATTGTTTGCTAGGGCCACAACATCCAATGTGAAAGGCTCTAACCGTTTGAAGCCCTGAAAACCGCCGTCATTAGCAGCCGCCATGGGATTCAACATTCGGGCAAGAGCAATGTATGCTGTGTTGTCGCAGCAGTCTTCGTGGCGTGAAAGTCGCACCGAAACATCACACACTGTTTTGTATCGCCTGCTACTTGTAACTTGTAGCTCCAGGCTCGCATGTCGGTGGCACTCGGCCATGCGACAAAGCACAGCGCACAGCCTGGGCCAAGCCAGGGCTCCGACCCACAGCAAGGCCACGGGATGTTGAACTTGCCTGCGAGCTTCGGAGGCCACCTGCCCACTTAGCGAAGTGGCGAAGCAAGTGGCTGCTTTCCTGTTACGAGCAGGAACTGTGTTTTCGCCAAAACGGAATGCCAACCACAAGTCCAACATCGTTGAACAGTACACAGTGGCAAAGGACACCAACTGAAAGCCAACACAATCTTAGCATATCTTAGCGGCTGCACACCGTGACGCCGCAGCGAAAAAAAAAATGGTGGAGAGGCATGGCGTCTGTCTCATCGGACGAACTGCATTCCGGAAGGTCATCCACGAATCACTACGGGCACAAGCAATCGCATGCATGGATACATACCAATATACGCAGTCACGAGAGTGTCCCTGACGCACTGAAAGACGTCTTACAATAAAGTTCCTCACTCTGTTATGGTACAGCTTAGAGCTACCGTGCTGCTGGAGACGATGGCCACAATGTCACAAGTGCTGCAGAAATCGTCGAAGTAGCTTGACCGTCGGCTATTTCAGAGTGTGTTTGTGTGTGTGTGTGTGTGCACAACCCGGCCTTTCATGAACGAGCCTGTACACCCAACATCAACCCCAGTGCCAATCCTGGAGACCTCCTCCTCAGCGGCCCCCTCCACGAAAGTTGGCCTAAGGAGCCGGGAACTACTTGTCGCAGCGTTTCCAGATTCGTCGTTTCTGCTTTACGACGGCATATTGATCGTTGTAGCAAATTTTTGGAGCACGCAGCATCGGGGCGCCACAGGCACAGGCATCGGCCGTGAGCACTGAGGGCCCGAGCTCCTGCAACCGAACCCAGGCCGCGGCCTCAGCCAGTTGGCTTCAGGACAGTTGCGGTTCGGCTCTTACGGTGAACGCCTGAGGGTATCTCAAGCTCGTTTTGCACATTCAAACATACCAGTCTCAAGCTTCTTGTAAAGCATCTTCTTGACAACATATCCCCAGACCTCAAGTCGCTAGCTGGCACCTGTCATTGCAGACCTGCAAAACGGCAGCAGTGAGCACTGAGGGTGCAGCACAGCTTTGGACCGCCCGGCCTGGCACAGCGACTGGGTCGACATGATCGAACACTTCGTTGATGCTGATTCGGCGGCACAAACTGCATGAAGCAGCTGTTGCGAATGCGATCGGCCGGTCAGTGGCCTGAACCGCTCCCCCGTCCCCTCCTTCGTCCGCCCAATCTGCCTATTGCCAGAAGCTGCGTGTGGCTGGAGGTGAGAACGCGGCTTTGCGCAGGATCATCGCCTATCAGCCACCAGATACGAGTGCCGCAACCGCTGCTGCGAAAAGTGACTCGCTCACTCATTGAACATCGTAGACTACGGGTGATGTGCCAGTTGGTCTCGTTTTGATTCCACCGTTTGAGCAGCTTGCAATAAAGTTGGCAAAGCCGAAAGATGCGTTGGAATTACAGGTAAACACCGAAGTCATAGCAAAAACGGTGGGCGAGCCTTCCCGCAACTGACCGCGCGTTACGACTCGTTTTCGGAAGTCAAAACAAAATCGCTTCCCACCATGTAACCACGGGATATTTGAGCAGTCTGCAAAGTCGCTTCCCCATGTTCAGTGCTGATAAACAGTCATAACATTAGACATTTGCTCTCTCCCCCAAGTAACCGTGCCGGGTTTTCTTTTCCCCGAAGGTCTGCCCTGATTTGCTGACACGCGTTACGACTTCGGTAGTTCCCTGTAGTGCAGTTCCAATCAGCACTGAGTCTTGGTGTTCTGCGTTGGGTAAGGAGGTGTTGGTTGCTGATATGGATGCTAGAACTGCTTCCGCTGCGTGCCACAGCTCCCTTGTCAGGATCAGCGATGGCAAGTGTGACTTAAGACTGCATGGGAATCTGCAAGCTTTGAACTGAACACTGTGCAGCTGTTCAGCAAAGGGTTGCAGGTCTGGGGTAGGTTGAGGTAGGGCAGTCGCCGAATCACAGTAAAACTGGGATCAGAAAGGCTCGTGCACGGTTTGCTCTTCCGTCCCGGATGTCTCGGCCTCTCTTTTTATGCATCTCCACCTCTGATCTATCCATGCCGTTTCGATGGTGTAGATATTCGCAACACCTCGAACCAAAGGATCTGACTGATCTTTAAAGCGCTGTCCGAGCTTACGTAGCAGTTTACGTTGTTGAAGGCGGTCTGGAGGCCGCAACAGCGTATGTGATGTGCGTGGCTGGAGCCACAGATGCTGGAAATGATTTTGCGAACTGGTGGGTCGGCCGCCTGTCCAAAGTCATGATCGTTGACAGACAGTGATGCCCCGTACCTAGGCAACACGATCGCTCGGGCATCCAGCGAGGCCCGAAAGTTGTGGGACCATGTCGGGGATTACAGGGATGCCCCCACATAGCAACACAACTTGCGGGCAAGTGTTGGATGTCTAAGCGATCGTGTTGCCAAGTTGGCAACATTCTTCAGACGCAGCAACGAGAAGCTCCCGGCAATGATGAAGATGGCCGGGCGCTACGACACGCAGAAGGGCGCTTGGCAAGGCAAGCTGGCCCATTCGCTGGCAGGGCTTCCTAAACTCTATGGAAATCTTGCACGTATCTGGGACTGTAAAGTTATTCAGGTGCTTCGCAAATGTGTTCAAAAGCTTGAGACGGCTGCTTCGTTCATCGCGGCAGCGCATCGCAAAATGGTGTTTGAAGAGCTTTGTAGATAGGTTGCATGCAAGGCCTGGGATGCGAAGGAGTGCAGAGACCTAAGCGCAGCTTGCGCTGATCTGATGGCGCTAGAGGCCTGCCCTTCCTAATCGATGTAGTATGCATTGCAGCTAGCAAGGACAGCAGCTTTAAGCAGACCTAGTCGAAATCATTGCACCTCACTGCGCAGATCCCTTCAGAAGTGTGGACTCAGGCAGCAGCTATGCGACCCACCGCGCGCAGAACCTGGCAGTCTCAAGCTGGAGCCGCCAGCCATGCCAGCCCATACCTCCCATGGCAACAAGCATCCGTGCCTGCTGAGCATGGTTTCGGTTGCCGCCCTGTGGCGCCCGTGCGGCCTGCGACTGAGCCTGAAGTCTGGGACCAGGAGATGCGGTAACATGGAGGTCCCTGACTTGCTGCATGCGGTGACGTGTCTCGTGATGTCTCGTGAAAAGGGGTTTGCGGTTGCAGGTCTCATTCTCCTGATTGACTATGACTGACTGCATGCGGAGATCTTGTGGCAATGTTGGCCGACTTGGATGCAGTGAGCTGATGAAGAAGCTTCACTGAGCGGCTCCTGAGTAGCAGCCCACTCCGCGACCTGACGGCGTTGCAGGTCCAAGGCTTCATCTCGTTTGTTCGGTTAAGGTTCTGCAGCTCGGTGCTCCGCGATCCGCTTGGCAAGTGTCGGAAGTTGCTCGGGCAGGTGACAAGCCATCCCCCGTCGAGGGACACTCAGGTGTTAGTGACTTAAATGTAACACTCTCGCATGCTCAAGGCAGTAACACAATCGTCGCCAAGCGCGCAACCGAAAGTTTGAGCGCCGCCCCTTCGGCCGAGACCACTGGCGCCTGGCTGCAAGCGCGACATGGGGCTAGGGAACGGAAAGCTCACTCAATGACTGGATGCTTCTCGCAAAAACCAAGAGTCACGAGTTGGAGCGCCGGCGCCCGCCCCTCGGCCCCTCCACATCCCGCAGACCATTCACAAGCCAGTGTGCCTGCAAAGCAGCCTCCACACACCCAGCGGCCTAAAAACGGCGGGCACAAAAAGCTGCTTCGGTGAGAGAGAGAGAGAGAGAAAGCGAAAGAGAACGAGAAGGAGAGCTAGAGCTAGAGCTAGAGGTCATCCCAAAGCAAGAGAACGGGCACCCGTGTCGGAAGTTGGTGTAGCAAGGAGCCTCCAGAAAGACTGGGAGACTTCCCAGCTCTTTGGATCCAGCGAAGCTCATGATCCAGGGCCTGGGAAGCTGTATGGCAGATGGATTCTGCAGACTCTGGATTCGTCTGGTCACGGAACTCCAAGCTGCATGTCAATGTGATCGACAATGAACGTGAAGGCATAGGCAGTGGCCGAAAGTGCTCGCTTACATTGTCGTTTCGAGAAGCATGCGATGACCAAAAACCAAGCCGCAGAGATATTGTCGCGTTGCAGAGCGCTCGGCAACAATACCCTAGCCCTCAGAGTCTCAAACTGGCTCATGATCAAAAACAGAAGCCATGCAAGCTGAGGGGTGCTCAGGACATTTCGCCTTGCCATGGCATGCCTTGCAAGGAGTGCATTGGGTTTGTAGAGAATGCCCGGATAAGCAGGATACCTTAGATGCTGCGATGTCCGAGAAGTAGCGAGTTGTGTTCTCAGCTCTGTCAAGGCATGTTGGTTTCGTGCCTCTGTCATCCTCAGTGATTGAGGTCTGAACTACACTAACTACGCAATCACAAAGAGGCAAGAAAGGGCGGAGACATGCTTGCAGGAAGAACGATGTGGCGTGCGAATTTACCACTGCGATTGGACGTCATTAAATACGGGTACATCATGCAAACATGTCTGCTGCCTCACACGTTGCTCAGCCAGTGAACATGGGCTCAACAGTTGGAAGTGCCGAATCGTCCGAATGAAGCTGTCCTGCCTGCGAAACAGCCTACCAAGCCGTTTTCGCTCACTCCATTGGAGGCTGTCAGAAACCTGCCTCGACAGCTTGTCGGCTGCCGTGAACGCTCCTCGTGGAGCGTGATGACTTAAAGCCATGTAACGGCTCAAGGATAGCTTTCGAAGTGCTACCTTGTCGCTACCGGATGCTGTTACTGGAACCTTAACCGCCTATCTCAATAAGGACGAGAACCGGCCATTGGCCTATCGGATGCTGTGCCGGCCTGACTTCACAGCCAGACCTCGTCGAAGGACCCGGAGGTACCACAGGCGTGCCTGCAAACATGAGGCGAACAAGATCCTGTTGCACTTCCGACTGACCCTCTAAATAGTTGTCCATGCAACGCATCCTTCGTAGGCAAACAGAAGCGGCACCAGAGTTCTTGGCAAGTCTTCCGAAAGTCTTCGATGGAAGCCCTTCACATGTTGGAGAACCTCCTGACTGCTCTCCACATCTCCAGACAACCTCGCGGCCGCACAAGACCGTGTCTGAATCAGCCTGAATACAAAGCCTAACCAATGCTGTCCTCTCTTTTCGAGAAGGGGTACAGCTACCGTCTGCCAAAATGTCGTGTCATTTCAGCCAAAAAATTTGTGAGGTGGTTGAAGTTGCATTCTGTTCTCTCTGCTCAAAGCTCAGGAGCACACATGAGCTTGGAGAACAAGGGAATGTCCTTGCCAACCGACCCGTGTCAGTTGTACAGCTTGCAGGCAGGACGCAGGGGCTCAGCCACACTCTACCACGACCCACAGAGAAGGGTTGCAGCATGCTCCCACCTGCTACAAGAATCCAAACGAGTATAGAAAGGTCAGCTGCCCCCATTGCAGTTCTTGGATCATTGACTTGGCTCCGAATTCAAGCCTCTACCTCAGCTTGGAAACTGGAGCCTGTCCTCAAAGTCTGCGGCTGGTCGACCGAGCAAGAACCTGTCGAGGCGAACGATCAAGCGAAGTTTGCTTCATGCAGCTGAGGTAGCAACAGCATCTTCAAAAAAGATGCGTAGACGTATACAATTGGATTCCCATAGTCATGACAGTCACTCTCCAGGCTTCTGAACGGCTCTGGAAAATCCCAAGTCCAAGCGAAGAAAGAGCACAGAATTTCTGGGTCCTGGGCTTTGTCACGGTGCGGTACAGCACATGTTGAGGCTGAGTGAGAATAGGCCTGGGCAGCAGGGATGTGCAGGGTCTGGGACTGGCATTTCCGGAGGTGCTCCTCCTCATCTGGGCTTGGGTCCAGTCCGAGGCTTGCTGTTGAAGGTCTCGTCTCAGCTTGGAACCCCCGAGTTCAGTACCAAGGTGCCGGCGAATTCACACATCCCGAATTATTAATTACCTTTGTCCCCGCACCTCTTGCCTTCTTGATCACGACAAGCTTGCCTGTCGCCTACTGATCCCGGGTGCATCCACGTGCTTGAGCTGTGCCACATTTGCGACGCGGACTTCGCAGCCCAAAATGCTCGTTTCATTCTTCCGAGCCCGAAACGTGCAGGCTGCCAGGAAGGAAGCACTCAGGCGTGGAACGGGGCCTGGGATGCCATCCTCGAAAGCAAGGGGCACGGCGGCCACAGCTATTTCCATGTTCGCGTGCTTTTTCCATGTTCGCGTGCTTTCCCGCATGCGCAAAGATAGTTCCCAAGCTTCAACATTCCTGAAATCCTAGCAGCCTGAACCTTTCGACCGCAATGCAACACCTTGCAACACCTGTACAGTCAGAGGATGTCAGAGGGGTGTTCGTGGCCATCGATCGCGTAGGAAGACCGGACACAAACGGTCCCACGATACGACACAGTTACGGCCCCGGCTTGAACAGTTGAGCTCTGATGAATTCTACTACTTGAGATTGGGATGACTTAGGAATCTGATACCAGGAAGAAACAGCCCAGGGCTTGATAAAGTCTGCTAGCCTCCAAAGACCGGACACAATGAAGCCACAAGATTCGACGAGAGGGGCCTTCTCAGGAGGGCCAACAGCATCCCGCACGTAGTAGAGAAGGCGAGCCTTCGTGGAGACACTCGGCTCGCAGCTGGTGAGTTTCTGCAATCTGCACAGTCAGAAAGGATATCCCGCACTGTACCGGCTTAGGCTGCAGGCCAGCTCTGGAAGCTCACGGAATGGCAGCCGCTCGCGCGATGCCTTCGGGTCCGTGACTCATGGAAGATGCTGAAAGAACACACCAAAAACCATACCCACCTCATTTTGCAACCATGTTTGAGTTCACCACTTGAGGACGCTTGCTGCTCTTCCATCGTCGGATACATGTTTCTCGCAAACCTTCCGAAGCCAGAGAATGAGCGTTGGATCCTTCAGCGGAGCCTTCTCCACCTCTTCCAGGCTGATGTTCCAGGCTTGGGCCATGGCCGTGACAACGGACAAGGCCTTAACACAGCTTGGCTGCTGCCAAGTGCGTCCGGGGTATTGCTGAGCATCAGCATTGAACACCCTTGTCCTAGAAACAGCGGCAGATGCTATGCGAAACGCTCTGACACTAAGAAGACATCTCTCCTGGTCAAGAGAAGTTCCTAGGGCCTACTTTTAAGGCGCTTGGGTGTTACGTAGCATTTCCGGATGTGAAACTCAGAGAGACTGTCAGCATTTGATGAAGCTCTGTCTTCGGGCGGTGCGTCTACCTGAAGTCACATCTCAACGCCGAACAGCGATGCACAACGTCGGCCTCAAAAGCGCAGGCGCGGAGGAGGGTGTCGCAGCCTTCGGCAAATGACACGAAGCACCGCACTCCCGACACCCCAGAACTGCTCGAAGCCCCTTGTGCCGAGCCCCCAGACAGGCGAGGCCCAGCAAAAGCCTGAGGAAGGGTTTGGTGTTTGAGGTGGCCTGATGTGGCCTGATGTGGCCTGTGTGCTGTTTTCTATGCTGTTTTCCGGGTGGGCTTTGGTCATCTAGCTTAGCGGCTTAGCTTCGCATGGCTCTAGTCTTGTCGGCCTGCAGACGAGCGGTCGAAGCAGGGGTGTGTGGACTTGCAGTACGTCCCAAGCGCCATCGAACCCTCGACTGACTTCTAGGGATGCTACTTATTAGTAGTCAACGCTGACGAGCGAGCAGAAGACTCGCTTACCCCTAAACTCTTGCCACAAGAACCTACAAGCTCCGGCAGTTTGGGCAATGCCGGTTAACGTCTGTCCCTTGAATATGGATTCGTGCAGCATCTCAAACGCCAGACGACGTCCTCCGAAAAGGGTGTCACAGCGAACTCGTCCTGCATTGAAGCCCAGACGCAGCTCCAGCGCTCCTCCGCACATCAGGGCGCCCAGCGCCGGGCCCCAGGCGGCCTTGGAGTTGGCGCCTCCGCCTTGCGACAAGTCAGAACGGTCAGGACTCAGGACGGAGGGAACTCGGCGACTCCCCGAGACCCGAGCTCCGCATGAAGGCCGCACGCAGCTGGCCAGCAAAGAAGGGGAGGAGATACGCAATGTCGTACGGCTCCGACTCTGTCTCCTTTAGCCTCTCCTCGCAGGATCCCAGAACGCCTCCCGACAGTCTCTGTGTGGGAGGGCGCCAGCAGCAGTCCTGCCGGGCGTCTGGCACATGGGCGCCGTGCCGCGGCCAAGGGTCGATGGAAGAGCGGTCGAAGCTGAAGCTTTCGGTCGTGGTCCTGAGCCTGAGGCGTGAGCTGCGCAGGACGTGTAACGTGGGCGGCACCGAATGTGTTCCAAAACACCCATTTTGCTAATGACCTGGAGCTTCCTGCTTTGAAGGCCTAGGGCCTAGCAAAACCCAAGAGCTTTCTTGCAGAACAGCCTTTACACGAGCCGAGGCAGTGGCCTCCTTGCGTCCAGGTCCCAGCCCCAAACAGGCACGCAGGACTCCAACTTGCCCACCCAGGCTCGGAAGGCCCAGGGCTCCTGTTCAGAAGCCTCTCTGGGCACCTCCAGGGGAAGCAAGGACCATCTGTAAAGACCGGTCAAATGTCAAGCACGCCTGAATGGAGACGGAAGCATCCTCGGCCGCCCAAGCCACGAGCAGCTGTCGCCGAAGGAGATCCCCTCTGCAGCAATACTGGTCTTGCGTTTACGTGAGAGTGCAGAGCATTGCAGAGCGGGCAATGAGGCTTGAGCAGAGAGCCAACAAGACATCCTGCCACAAGCAGGGACCCCAAACACGGTCTCTTGCACCCGGTCGCCTCGGGAACACGAGGCGCCGTAGCTGGTCTGCACACATTGCACGAAGTCCTGTGGGTTCTTACGGACCCCTGCTGGAACCAGGCATCAGCCCGGCAATAATAAGGCTGCATTTAGGCCTTTGGACACGTAGGCCCAGCAGCTCAGCATTATTCCATTCGGCTTGCAAGTTGCAAGTGGACTGTTCCGTCTTGGCTTGGGGTGAAGCCGTCTGAAGTGTCAATTGTTGAAGGATTCGGCCGGCAGGCGACACATCATATTGGATTCCAGAATGCCATACAGGACCTCCAGTCGGAATCTCGTCTTCTTGGTGTGACGGCATGGCGAGTGGAGCAAGCCTAGCAAGCTGAACCCTGCAGCCCATGTCGCGAAACTATAGGAAGCCAGGCCGGCAGAGCGTCAACGAAAAGTGCTTCGAGGAGTCCTGAAGCTTCTCCGGTTGAGAGGCAAGAAGGTCGGGCCACCAGCACACTGCATGCTCCAGCACCCACTCGAACACTTCGCCCTGTGCACCTGAGGCGAGGTTGCGTCGAGAGTTGACGTTCTTGAGCGTGGTTGAGCATTCTTCCGGAATCTGGAACGCTGAAGAGCCCTCTTCTCGTCGCGTTGTACTCAGGACAAGTTTGTACGAAAAGACGCGCGGCTAGTTTGTGCTGAACACATGTATCTGTCTGTGAGTGCAAGTGAGGTCTGGTCCGCACATATTCATGAGCTTCTGCACTGCATTTGGCCGCAATGGATGAGTGCTGATATGCCCATATTCTTGTAGGCATGGGGAACCCTACATTATGTCATCACCCGTCACGGCACGGAAATCGCACAGAAAACAGCTGCAGGCGCAACATCTGCTGCAGAACATGCCAGGGACCCGCATCGGTGATCAACCGCCGCGCTGCTGTCACCTGGAGCAACATTCCATCGAAGTGGATACGAAGACAACCCGAGAACGCCGTTTCAATCCTGTCAACCTCACTGTTCTGGGCTGTGGCCCTGGCTTCCCAGGGATGTCGTGCGTGCGGTTGGACTTGGAGGACGCCGAGCAGGGCCGCCACAGACTGGCACAGCTGCTAACTGGAATCATAAGGCAGCCGTTTCTGTGAGGCTCAAATGGTTCAAAGAATGTTCTGCACGCTAGCTGTACATGGTGAGGGGTGCTTCTTCCTCCTACACTAGACTGTACATCTGCCGATCATCTGCCATTGGTTACGGGACCACCTCCGATTCAGCTGCCATAAGCTTTTACGGCCTACCCTACCGACATGCTTCCGAACCTGTGCCACATGACAAAGCAAGTGGTGGTGCTCGAGTAGTTCGCCCGCTCGACGACATGCATCCGCTCTATGACAAAACGCTCCTCAAACAACCTTTGGAGCCGAACCCCAACTATCAAGAACTGTTGCTCAATCTGCGGCAGGTCGTGCTTCCGCATATCTGCTCGTGTGCTTGGAGCTGGCAGTGATGAGGACCTACTGCTACTCACGGATGTGCACTCGACATCACTCTCAGGTCCCTTCCGACCGGCACGTCTGCACTGAGGATGCAACTCACTATGCCGTGCGTAGAGGGTACGGCGTACGGTGAGAAAATCCGGACTAAAGCCCGCGGCCTGGCGTTGCTCCACGGAACCTGCCACTCCGGCCTCGACCTGCCAATACTGGGTACTGGTACAAGCCGACCCTACTTACGTCCCTGTAGCCCTGTAGCGCGCTCAGACGGCGGAGCGCCGTGTCAATCCGATCTGAGCCCGGCACATACTGCTTGAGTGCTTCCTCGGCGGAGCTGAAGACAAGCTTGTCGAACTCGAGGGCTTCGGCGACTAGCCTGGAACGTGTCGAGGATGGTTCTACGACTTACATGGGTTATCTGCTGGGTTTAGCAGCTTCAGCTCCCAAGGCTCGGGGGCGGTTCAGCCTGTGCTCAAACCAAAAACGGGCGGCACAGGTGTTGAACGCTTGCGACATCTTGCGACCAGGAGACTTGTGATCGGCGGCTTTCATGGGCCCGACGACGTCAAGGAACTTCCCTGGTTCTTAGTTCGTAGGAGTCGGATGGTTCTTTGAGCTGGGTCTCCGGGTCTGGTCATCTGATTTCCTCGAGAACCGATGTGTAAACCCGTATAGCCGCATAGGCAGGCTACGGGTGATCTTCCTTCAGAGTCTTGCCGGATGTCATGACGATGAGGCGGGTGAAAAGGGCAGAGAGGCCATGGTCGGGAACAGAGAAGGGCCGAAACAGCCGGGAGTCCTACGGGCACGGGCAGGCATCAGCTTCTCAATGCTAGGCCTGGGCCGTAGGGCTTCATCTAAGACCCGAGCCAAGAGCCGAACCGAGGGCGGTCGAGTTTCCTCGGCGTAGCCTCTGCTCAAAGGGAACTAGGCCGTTTGCTTGCACTTCGACATGTTGCATGTTGGGTGGCTTGTTTGTTTGTTTGCTTGCTGGCTTGTTGTTGGTTTGTTGAGACATTGACATTAATTCACGATAATCGGCGGGTCCACGCAGTGCTGGAGCACAGTCAGCATCAAAGTCAAATGTAAGTTTGTTCGATTACGTTGTGTTCTTCCGATGTCTGTGTGTGCGTGTGCGTGCAGCCACATGTATGTGCTTGTGTGTTCGTGGTTCGCTGCTTGCCTGCTTTGGTGTCAATCTCTTTGCTTCAATGATTGTTCAGACTGGGTTCTAGATTCTAGACAAGATACCATCGACCAAGTGCGTAAGAAGACACCGGAGCAAACGCAAGGTTATCGAGGTGCTACTGGCGGCCTGGCCCTGAGTTGTCCGGTATATGTTCCGTACGATTTCACAACCGCGCAACTTTTGGAGATTCTTTAATCTCCCTAGTCACTCGTCATGTGTTCAGCGATGTGGATCTCCCCGGCATTTGCAGGCACTTTTGAACCGCACACATCTCCATCGCAAGTGGTATCCAGCTACACTGCTCATAAGCATTCCATACACTGGTCTGCCATAGCCTTTGTGACACATCAGGGTGGTTGAAGATGAGCTTCAGCAACTTGGAACAGCACTGACAGCAGTCCACACACAAGAGCTCCTATTGCTGATGCGTTTGCAAGTGCAACCTTCGCTGCCATTGCACCAACAAACGCGGCCTTTGTTTGGGCACCAAAGTAAACGATACCAGCAACAATGCCAGGTGGCCCAACAAATTGGGCCACAAAATATGCGAGGCAAGCCAGAAGTCCCGGTGACCACATGGCAGCAAAAGAAGTTGCCACAAGGCCACTGCAAGCTTTGATACAGCCCAGAATGCAGAGTCCACATAGGATCTTCGTCCCCCGCTCCAGCATTCTCAAAACGTTCGTGACGTAATGCATGAACTCTGTGTGTGAGTGGAAAACCCCAAGTTTGTCGCCTTTGTGATGAGCCTTGTCCGGAACCCTGGCTGCCCGAATGGGCGCCGAGTAGCTGTAGGCTGAGAGCACTATGGCAACAACGATGCAGACTGCAGCCAACAGTGTCTTTTTGAGATGAGGTGACGCCATTGCAAAACGCCAACCTGGCTATGGTCAAGGCCTTACTGTTCCGAGGCGACTCAGCAAGCGAAATACTGCTTCACAGTTGAATTCGTACTTAGAAGCTCCAAACCTCCAAGCCCCGGAAGAGCTTGACTAGATTTCAACAGCCCAGCTTTCCTCGTTTGCTTTCCAGTCTTCAATCTGTCTTGGCCATTTTGTCACTTCGAGCAGACCAGCTTGTACCACGGAAGAATTTCGTGGTTTTACTCAGCCCTGCAAACCTTGGATGCTGCTGGAGATCGGAATTTCTGGACCCCAGGCTTTTCAAGTCTCCTCGGAGGGCAAAACCCAGAAATCCAGCGCCCAGTAAAGAACTTCAAGTCGCTCCAGCCGCAGCTGCAGACGCCGGGACCGAGTCGCACCTCAACCCAGCATCAAGCTCTTCTTCTTGTACAACATCGAGCCAACGGCACATTGCACCTTCAACGAAACACCACACATTCTCGGGCTTCGGACCAGCGTGCGGTTTCTCCTGAGGTTGGGTGTAAGGCAATGCGCACAAAGATTTGACGTGAGCTACAGACCGGTACCCCTACACTGCTGCACGCGGCCGTGGTGCTGTGCCAGACATAGCACTCAACCGAGGCATGGGACAAAGCTGGCTCCTTTGCATCCAGAGCTTGCAACACCGTCTTCTCGAGAACAGGCATCCGTGTAAACGCAAACCTGTGGCGGTGCAGAGCGGCCTTCATGTCAGTGGAACTAGGCTAAGGCATGCGACATGTTTCGGCGAGCCTTGGGGTGCTCAGCTACCCTTGCATTCTTCTTGCTTCAGTTTCGAAACGTTTCGGGCTGGCGGTCATCTCAGTTCCGCGCAATTCAACCAAGTGATCCTGCGTCGTGGGGACAGCGGGCTCTCACATCGGCTCTCGTGGGTGCGCATTGGCTCAAATCTTGTTGCCCATGGTCGGTGGTTATTTCTCCATTGTAAAAAGGGGCGATAGTTGTGCTTTCGTCTCATCTATCTATCTCTCTTGTGGCTTTTGTTTTCGGTCTCATACAAAGTCTTTGTTATCTATCTCTCTGCATGCCCTTGATGTATGTTAGTCTTTCTATTTCTCGGTCATGGTTTCTGGGTGGCCTGCTGTTGTGCTTTGTCTGTCTCTCCTCTTGTTTGCTTTGCCCCTTTCTCTCGCCTCCTGACTGCGGTTTGAAAAGTGGCACCCCTCTCCCGCCTATGCACCCGGGCTTGCTCTTCCTTCCTTCCCTTCCTCGGTGCTTGTGGAATTACCTTGCGGCGTGCTTGCTTGCTCCTAGCCTTTGGATGGACATCCTGGGAACCCTGCGAGGCCTCTCTTTTTCACTTCACTTCACTTCGCAGGGGAAGGTCCACAGGTCGTGGACCCGCGCCAAGGCGCCCCCTTCCCCAGCTAAGCGGTGGAAGGAGCTTTGGGGTCGTCGTCGGTTGTTCCCCCCCGTTCGGAGTGGTCTGAGGCGTGCGTTCGGCGAGGACCCGCCCTCCCTTTACTTCCTCTCTCTCTTTCTTTCGTCAGGGCTGTGGGGATTGCTCCGCGCGCACGTGCGCCCCCAACTGTTGTGGGTGCCATTGGAAAGACTCGACAAACCCCACTTCTTACGGGGAGTCATCCTGGAAGGGGAGTGCCCCGGAACAGGGAATGAAAGCGCCAAGCCGCGAATTCATGGAGTTATAGGCAGAGTTTTGGAGAGGAATGGGATGGCTCCAGCGGCCCGCCGCAAAGGATTTAGCAGAGCTACAATTGGCATTGAGTGCCAGCTTGGCATTGTTCGGAAAGAGCTATCGGCACCTAGTCGTAAAGAGGAAAATCATGCATAGCGGCAGGCTTGTCAAGGAAAAAGGTGGGACCCCGAAACGACCTAGTGGCAACAACGAAAGCCGAAGCATCAACGCTGAAAGACCCTGAAACATCTTCGAGAAGGTCTGTCGTTTTTACCTGGGCCTTCAGAAACAGTCACTAGCTTGCGGGGGTTTCCCCTCACTCACACAGCTTGCGCCATGCAGCACTGCCGCTTCGCCTTGACCCGCTGCTTGTCACCGTGCCACTCATTTGTTCGTCGTTGTTGCCGGCGCAACTCACGATACTGTGCTTTCTGGGTCTTCCTGTACGCTTTCCATGCTTTAGCGGATCCATGGACCTCCAGGTTAATGCGGGCTCCCCTTTGCTCATCCCGTTCCTGTAGTAGTAGTTGGTGTAGTCGGTTCCTTTGCCGAGGTGTAAGCGTAGATGGCTCTTGAGTTGGGTGAGGAAGAGCAGCGGGACGACAGTCTTCCTCCGCTGCTTCAGGGGCTTGCCCCATATGGTCGAAGTGAATCTCCTCCATCAATGCTTTGTGCAGAGGACGGGCAGGCAGGTACAGGCTCTTCGAGTAGTGGCGGTGTCCGTGGTGCCACAGCGTCTTCGCCAAAATGATCGGCAACTACACCAACCGGTTTTGGGTAACGAGGAAGAGCTGGATCCCGAACTTCATGGATTAGAGCACAGGCTGGCGGGCTCGACCCCGGCCGAGTGACGATCCCCCTCACTGGAGCGCAGCCCGGGGGTGCTTGTTGCACTGTGGCCGCACTTATTTGCAGTCGGGGCGGTGTTGTCCCTTGGCTTTCGGCTTCTTGGCATAGGCTAGCTGGCTGCCGTCTAGGTAGTTCAGAAAGAGGAGCGGGTGCAGCAGGATCACTTCGAGCTTCAGCAGCTCCAAGGCTAGGAGAGCGGCCAGGGCTTGGAGGGCGAGGGGTTGTCTCTTGACCGTAGGACATGATGTCGTCGAGTGCTTCCCGGGTATCGGGGTCTTCTCGGGTACCGACAGTCCAGTGGGTGCGCGCCTTTTGTAGCAGCCTCGGAATCGTTTCCGGCCGTGCTTCTATGTGGTCTCGCTTCCTCTCTCTCTCTCTCTCTGTTAAATGACACGAGCCCAATGATGCACCTTAATGTCATGATGCATTTGAGAATGCTACAATGCCGTATGGCATTGGCTCAAGACTGGACCAAGGCTTGACGTCACAAAGGAATGTCTNGCCCAATGATGCACCTTAATGTCATGATGCATTTGAGAATGCTACAATGCCGTATGGCATTGGCTCAAGACTGGACCAAGGCTTGACGTCACAAAGGAATGTCTGCTTGAGTGTGACTGCGGAAAGTGATTGATCTTTGGTATCCCCTAGAGTGTGGATTGTCCCACTGATTTTTACATGGTAGCGGAGCTTCGGCTCTGAGCTAGGGACTGAGACAGAATGGAGTTTGGCACTAGGGGNACCTTAATGTCATGATGCATTTGAGAATGCTACAATGCCGAATGGCATTGGCTCAAGACTGGACCAAGGCTTGACGTCACAAAGGAATGTCTGCTTGAGTGTGACTGGGGAAAGTGATTCATCTTTGATATCCCCTAGAGTGAGGATTGTCCCACTGATTTTTACATGGTAGCGGAGCTTCGGCTCTGAGCTAGGGACTGAGACAGAATGGAGTTTGGAACTCGTGGAATTGGCGGTGAAATAAAAC